>UELU01147267.1:99775-144224 GCA_900490025.1 Megastigmus dorsalis
CCTCTTTTTTTCGTGCACTTACACATTCTACGATACCCTTTTATACTCTGGACGAGTCTATGGTTTTGGGGGGAAATAAATTGTATTTCGGGAAAGAACTGTTAGGATATATATATTGTTATTATTTTGGAGAAATATTTTCAGTTATTTATAATATCTAAAATACACGTTAGAAAATGTTAGAAAACACTTGGGGTCCGTTCTATTATTTGTCCCCGTACAGTCGACAGTAGTTACACGATGGAGTATACAAAGGAATTCCGAAAATATTAGGCAAGTTCAGAAACTAGCGTATTCTCAGTATTTGACAAACGTTTGTTTTTGAAAAATACCGAATACTTTCTTTAGTATACGCAGTGTTCTTTTAAACTATGTTTTCTTTATGAACGTAATATTGTATCACCTTTTTCCAAACTTAATGTTTCTCCAGTCATGTCGAATTTGAAATGTGAAAAACCTGAAATTGCACAGTCTCGGATCAAAAGCGGCAACGGGCATTTGAATAATCGTAATAAATAGTAATTACACACCGGTTTTGGAGAACCGGTACAAGCGCGCGTATATTTCTATATTATCGATAAATTCGCCTTGTCGTGTAACCACATAAATAAATCTCAAACAATGCGCGTGCAATCGGTTATAAGCGAAAGAGCAACAATGGTATAGGCAGAGACAGAAGGTTCGAGCCGAGTGCAATATTTACGATAGGCATTTTTCTTCCATTTGTTCAGGCACAATTTACCCCAAGCGAGTCAATATTTTACCAATAACAGTATAGAGAGAAGCAGGCCGCTTAATCGATGCTCGTTCGCACGCCGCGAGAGAGAAGAGAAAGAGAGAGAGAGAGAGAGAGAGGTAGAGAGTCGAGTATTGAAATTATTCTCCCCGCTTGTTGACTTAACATGATAAATCGCCCCGTCGAAGCAGAGAGACGACGACGAGGAGAACGAGGAGGAAGAATTAAGAAGGACGAGGCGAATCCATCACTCGCCGCAGTTGACACTTAACGGCAAATTCCGCGAGCTGCCGCCTCGAATATTTCGTCTGACGTGGAATAATGCGTCTCCTCATCCCGCGCGCGTCTCCGGACACAAAGGAACGAGCATATAAGAGATAGGTGGCGCCGGGAGCTCTTCTTATTCCTTACCTCCGACCCGCGTCAGATTGAAGAATTACGCCGCGTATTAAGAGCGAATCTCTTTTTCTCGCGGTGACCCGAACAGAAAAAAAACAACTTTTGATTCATGTCGATTAGAAAAAAAGAGGGAGGTGGCGTGGAGGAAAGTCGCGACTTTCTCTCTCAATTATTACTTTTGTACGCTGGATGGGAGGGAGGATATAATTTACGAGGCTCGCCAGCGGGAAGGATTTACGCGTTAAAGAGGCAATTCCGCGGCGAGTTTTTCGAACTTTGGGGGCTGCGGGTATACGGAGTGCGCGACACTCTTTATAATGATGAGGCGGCCAAGAGAGAGGAGCGAGAAATATGGCAGATGAATGGGGAGGGCCATTCGAGTAGTTTACGCGGATTCTCGGGGAAAAAAGGCCATCTTTGGATTATCCTCCGCGCCGTTGCTCCGACACTTTGCCGCGGGAATTATCTCGCTCTCGGCCGCGAACTGGAGAATCAACTGCGCGAGTGTCTGGCGAGGAAGAGTTCTTTTGGCTACGATGATAATTCGATCGCTTTGGCACAGAAGGTATAGCGGAACGTTAATCTTACTGTAAAGCTTACACCGGACGATGTCTATGTTCGTTCGATATATTGCAAGTATATCGCTTATAGACTGCAACCTACAGCGTTATTTTTTCTTATGTTCGGCCTATAGATAACCGTTATGTTTATGCGATGCAGGAGAAGAGAAAGACATTGATCCGATGTCGCAACTGCAATTTACATACACTAACGTGTTACTGCGTACCTTAACCTTCCATCTCCAGCCACCTATTTTTATACCTTGTATACTTTAAACACTTGCAACGCGATATGTAAAAAAAGGTGGGGAAGACCCTCGCAATTCATGCATGGTCGTTCACTTTTACATAATCCGCACCTCGTCGCTTCATAAATACCTTTAATTGTCCACGTCGCGGAGTCCGCCTACACCTGTAAACAATAAATATCTATGTATGCACCGAGGGTAGGTACAAAGCGGCCTCCTTCCTTCTGCAGGCCATTTCACGCACTATATAGAGGCGCGATATCTCCCGCGCAAGTGACGCAGACGCCATAGGCAAACTTTATTGACTTGTAAATAACGGGCATTACGCGCACCGAGCGATGAACATATATATACATGCGCGTATAGCCTCCCGTAAGTGTACGAGTCGATCGGGGCGTTATTTAGAGGGGGTGAGACCTAGAGCGAGGAGGAAAATGTCCAGAGAGTGACAGCGCTGCGTCAGAGAGAGATAGAGGACGTATAGCTGGGATTAAAGTTTGAGGACCAGATGCGCGCCGCTATTAGACAGATAGAGCGACGACGAGAGATGGAGGAGAGAGAGAGAGAGAGAACTGGCCAATGTCCGTGAGAGACAGCCTCGCTGAGAGTCATTCATCACCCCGCGCTATAGTGTCTTCGGATGAGGAACGTCGGCGGAGCGCGGCGTATATAGCTTTTTTTTTATACCCTCGCTTCGCTGCTGCAGCCCCGCGCGATGTGCAGCAGTGTTTGGATGGCGCGCCGCGTCCGTGTAATGAAAAGTCGTTTGTTATCCTCGTTTCACGCCGAGAGGAATAGGAGGGGATCTGCGATTTGTACGAGAGCGACGAGCTGGAAATTCGGCGATTGTCGAGAGTTTTATAGTATAGCCGAGCGTCCGCGCTGTGCAGTTTGTTTCTCCGCGAGGATTTAATTAACAGTCGTGTTTATATACTGTTACAAAGGGGTATAGCGTGTACGTGTGTACAGCTTGGTTCTTATATATAGTGGAATGTCGATGTGGCGGAAACTGTAGTCGTAGCTCGATTGGACGTGGCAAACTAATTATTTACAGGTATATATATAGCGATCGGATTATAAACAGTGTGCAGTCTAATCTGTACTTAGATTAATTGAGTGTATAAAATCAAGACGTATCTCAATAGCGTTCAATCTGCTTGTAAAGGATGATTGGCGTCTGGTTGAAGCAGCAGCGCTTCGAAATGTTGAAATCCAGTAGCCAGCGAATTACTTTTCATCAATCTGCGGTGATGATCGCGATCGGTATCGCGTATCACACAGACTGTCATTAATTTAATAACTTTCGTTGATCAAATCGGTCTGTCTTGGCTGTCTTTAATTGAAAGCTATTGTATATATATGTATACTCGGATAGAAAACCAATCAGCATAACATTATGAATTTACCTTTCGTAATATATAACATCATAGCAGGTATATGTATGTATATCGATGACCGATAAAAGTGTGCTCGGGTATATAGGCTTACGTCATTATTATACCGCGGCTGGCGTTCTCGATTTCGACGCTGCTGATGTGTACGGAATGAGAGCCGTGCGGGTCTCAGATATAAGTTGCTCTTTTGTGCTCCTCTAAGGTTACACGAGATACTTGGACTGAGACAATAGACTATCTTTTTTCATCGGAATGCAATAAGTCATCTGGGGGCTTTTCTTGGATATCTTTTTCAGAGACACAATAGACTGGCCGAGAAATTATAGCTTTAGTCAACAGCGCGTAGTGTAGAAATACAAATTTGCGTATTTGCATAATGGAATGTAAAAAAAATTATATTTTCTTATTACAATGGAAATAATTATTGGTAAATTAATCGAGTTCAAATCAATTGATTGAAGTACGTTACACACGTTTATCTTTCAGTATATAAATGTTCGACGTTCCTCAGTCAATTACAACCAACAAATTTAAAGTCCAAATTTACGCAAGCTTAACGAAGTCAACTTACACGGGATAATATCGGGTTTAATAATTTAGCTTAACATCATTATCGCGAGTCACCATCGTACACGTCAATATACATCAGAAAAACAGCTCAGCTCAGCAGCTTGTGAATTCGCGTATGTATAGCGGTGCGCGCACCGCAGCCTCGCGTATACATGCCTATACACGCGCACTTTTCTGCACCTCCGCCTGCACAACTGCTGCCTCCTCCTCTCGATCGCATCCGCTTGATAGGCGCGACGAGCGGACTCG
Source organism: Megastigmus dorsalis (assembly GCA_900490025.1). Taxonomy (NCBI): domain Eukaryota; kingdom Metazoa; phylum Arthropoda; class Insecta; order Hymenoptera; family Megastigmidae; genus Megastigmus; species Megastigmus dorsalis. The sequence continues at coordinate 103,932 of UELU01147267.1, forward strand.
AGGAGAGGAGAGCCATTACACGCTCGACGAGCATAAATACTCGAGATTATGCGGTAGTAAATGTAATGCGTCCAGGTGGTGGTTAGGGCGCCATAAGGGAATTTATGCTCTCTCTCTCTCTCTCTCTCTCTCGCTCTTACTCCTCGACGGACGGTTGACTTAACGGAAGGTCTTGTTTTTTCTCTCCTCTTTCTCGAGGTGGGCTCTTTCCTCGCTCTCTCTCTCTCTCTCTCTCTCTTGCTTCCTTCTTTTTCTTTTATCGCCACTTAACACATGGCTCGATATGCGTTTAATCGGTTCGGCGTTTTATGCTTTTGCGGACGCGCGGCCTGGCAGTTTGTTGATTTAGTGTAGCGATGAGCTATATAAGCGACACAGCTAAGCGAGTGTGTTGCATGCGGATAGTTAAATCGCTTGTAATGCGTAGACGTCGATATTATGGCAATTAAAGTTGGACTAATGGGGTATTATTAATATCGCTGAGCTGGTATTATTGTTTTATGACCAAACTATTATAAGCTCTGTATGCAAAAATATTATAGGATATAATGTATATTTAAAGGATCATATAGATTCCTTATTAACGCGCAAAGAGCGTTTGTAAACTTAAAAATGAATATCGTCATAGAGGTTTTTTAGTAAAGTTTTTGCTCTGACAACTTTGCTTTCTTATTTATTCAGATATTTTTTTGAGTGCAGAACCTCGATAAGTGGAACGTTACATTTCGTGTTTGCTTTTGCGTTTCGAAAGTCATTTTTTTCTCCCCATCGTCCAATTCTTCGGGGTCTCGCAACACGTCGATCTATTCATCCTTTCGTAACAATGGAAAGCTCTCTCGACGAGCTTATACCTTTTGCCACTTTGTCTCGGGCGAATTCAATAATCTTTTTTCTGCATAGCTTTAGCTGTTTGCCTTTAACTTTTATCATAAGCCCTTGGGGCGGGAGTTTGTTGAACAAAAAAAAAACTGATATTCTGTTTGCTTTTGCGGTTCTTGTTATTTTCGCTAGCGCAAAGTTTATCTCCTTTCCGATATCGGTCTATTATTTTATATTGAAAAACTTTGTTCCTTCTGGGGAAATATTTATTTTATTAATCCTTTAGAAATGGCACATTTGCGTGTAGAGCTTCGGTTATTAAAATTTTTCCAGACTCGCGAAACAGTGGCACATTTTTATACCCTGTAAAAAATGTTTTATGTACAAGTAGGAGAAAAATGGTTTTATAAAAATTTGTATAATATAGATTTTCCGTATGGAATATAAATCACTGTACACGCCAGGATGAGTTTTCATAATAAAAAAACACTTGACTATTGATTTATAAATTTTTGTTGATGTAAAAAATTCGTAAATTCATCAATACTATGATTACCAGTAAAATGAACTGTTGTTCATGTAAGCTTCGATTCGCCAAATCTTACCTCTCACGTATAAACTCCACTGCATACAAAATCCCAAATCACATTACTCGCATATGGATGCAGGAACTAAAGCCACGCCACATTTCTCGAGCTCTAACAAACAAGCCAATCTAAATCCCGAATAATTATTCGCCAATTTTTGGTTATATGCAAAAGAGCGAACTTGTCGATACAATTCCAAGCGAGCTTATACACAGGCCTCGGCTCGTATAATTTTCCGTTATTCGTTCAATCTTTTTTTTTTTGTTCGTTCTCTCAGTACGTTTTTTCCCCCAACGTCGATATTTCCATGGGATTATGGAGGTTATCGGTCAGATCCAGGGCGAAATTCCCACATCGCGAGTGTGCCGAGCCAAAGGTTTCATCTCTCTTTCTCTCTGTTCTCCGGGACTTCCATCCGGCGGATGGGTAGTTCTAAATCCGCGATGAAGAATAACGAGAAAATGGGTGGCAATAAACGGATGAAAAACAAAAAGCGAGAGAGAGAGAGAGAGAGAGGGAGATATATAGGGGGTGCAGCGTCGAGAGACAGATTCCCTCCCCGCGTGCGCCGAGAGGCCCCTGACGCTTACACGATCATCGTGCGTGGAAGCGCTTCTTCGGCCCTCCCCCTTTTTTCTCCTTTCCGTCTGCTGCAGCGCTCGTCGACTTGACGCCTCCGCACCTTTTGCTCTCTTTCGCACGCCTCGTCGTCGTCGTCCCCTCTTTGAGCGAGTAATTTCAGCTCCGAAGCCCAGAGAGAGAGAGAAAGAGCTATTATATCGTGGATCATAGTCCCCAGCACCTATAGAATCAGTCGAAAACACTGTCATTATACCGATACTCGGTGCATTACATTCCCCTGCAGCTCTCGACACTCTATAAATTAATTATCGCGTCCCGGCATCGAGCCATAGCATCTCTCTCGTCGGTCTGTTTCAACAAGAGGTCCGCAACCCATCCCGTCTACGCGGCCCAACTAAAACAAATATACGCGGCAGCCGCGCATCTATTCTGGCATTCCACGCATTCCCCTTTCGCGGGCTGCATCCTCCCGTTTCCGCCTCTTCCTGTGCGCGCGCGCGCGTCTCTCCTCCGTCTTTTTGCTCCTCGCGATCTCAGCTATGGGAGAAAGAGAGGGAGTCGCTGCGTGCCCTCTCCTCTCTGACTGCCTGCACGCAAAGTCAACGTCCGGTGCGCGTACATATATGTGCTGTATGCTCTCGTCTCGAGTCTTAAATTTAGATCGGCTTAGGCCATAAAGCGCGTAGCTGCTGTCTCCGCAAGCGTACATGTATACATATAGAGTCGCACGAGAGACACACGGCGGAGAATTTCCCGGAGGCGTGGATGTACACATGTGTGTGTGTGTGTGTGTGTGTGGGTCTAGACAGGAGCAGTAACGGTATAGCAGCCCCTAAGGCGCTGAGGATAGCTAGCGAGTCGTGCAGTGCTCGTGTACGCGTATATAGGCTTAATTATCGGCCGACAAGTCCAATTATCGCGCGGCCAGCCGAAACCAGCGGTAGGTAGCACTGTATACCCGGGCCTGACGACGGATGGACCTTCGTCGGGAGCTGAGAGGCCACGACTCTGATGCGATTCGGGGAATATATATATATATACGGCCTCTCTCGGCTGTACATTGCCTCTAGCGGTGTAATCGACAAGTTCTTTCTGTGGGCATATAGAGGCGGTATATCGATGGGGCGGATATGTTGGTGCGCAACCTTTGTTTTCAAGGATGCTGATGGAGCTTGACTTTTTTTTTCGGCTGCAAATCATTGAATATGTGGAGACTGGAAATTAAATGGAGCGCCAAATGTTTTAGCGATTCGTGGGATTATACGTTAATATTCGTAAATGATGTTTGCTAGATTTTTACTGGTTAAAAGCAAAAATAATATGTTTTCGTTAAGAGTATCTTTAATTAACTTTAGAAATAAATGGTTTGCTTTGTATTAAGTGACTATCGCTCTTTTCGATTTATAGAACCGGTAGTTATTAGTTTTTATTTTCATTTGAAAGCTAATGTGAATAACAACGTTCTCTATCGGTTATAATTCAAATATTCATTAATTGGCATAATTGCAATAAATTAATCTACTTTTCAGTAAATTCACTTCAAAAGGAAATTACTCAAAAATAATATATTATTTTATTGGTAATACGAATCTGCTATTTCGAAAATCCAAAAATATAATGATTTTCCGTTGCATCTATTTATTATAATTTCGTACTTCCATAAATTCAATTCCATGGACTAACGAATATCGCGTCCAGCATCAAACAGCATCGCGTATCTACAATAAATTAAATGAATTTAATTATTAATCTCTAGAGCACTACAATTGTCCAGTCGAGAAAGCATATACCGTATGTATTTTCCATCGCAAAACGGTGTATGCGCGCGTGATTGATTTTTCGCGACCGCCTCTCGTCCCTCCGCACGCAATCGCGTATACATATTTTGAAATCCACGCGCGTATAAAATCAAACATCAATTTGGCCGTTAATGAAGCACCGCGTTTTGCGAGCGCTTTTACAGAATCAGCATCCAGAAATTCATTACGTCAACGAACTTTGATTTTTCCATTAAAAAATCGTGCAATAATGCATCACCAAACACGATTTTCCCCTTTTTCGTTGCTCAGCCGACAGCCGACAGAGTTACACGCTCGTGACTCAGCTTAGCATCCCTGTAACGTTTTTGGCGCGATGTCGCGAGTCGCGAGGCAAGTAAAAAGCGAGAATCTCTCAGCCACTCGAGAGAGACCGGTTTCATCGGTCCAATACTTACCGCAACTCTGCGCACCGCAAGAAGAGGAAGAAGGCGAAGCAGCAGCAGCAGCGGCAACTGCCTAATTACAATGATTTCTCGCGCGCGCGCGCATTTTATTTTCCATACAAATTAGCTGGAGAAAAAGAGAAGAGCAGACACACACACACACACACACACGTAAGTAAACAGAAGAACCGAGTTCGTTGAAACTCCCCGAGTTAATTAGCTGATTACATTAGCTTGAGTTATCGCAGTCGCCGACGTCGTCGTCAAAGCTGCTGTCTCTCTGCATCTCGCCTTACCCTTTTACGCCCAAGTCTCTCTCTCTTTCCCTCTCTCCGCAGTTTCCCTTTCTTTTCGAAAAGAGGACTTTTACGGCAACTTTAGCGCGCACGAGCTTTAGAGGGGGGAGACTTTAACGCTACACACTTGCGAATTTTAATGCGCCGCGACAAGACTGATGAGGATGTGAGTGTGTGTGTGTGGAGTTGTTTTTCACGTCGCGAGGCGTTGAGTCAGGGAATAATTAGGAAGCTGCGCGCAAGTGAAATGCAGGAAGTGCAATTAGATGCGCGCGCTTAGGTGCGACTTTTGCGTGGTAGACGCGCTCGTGCTGGCGCGGCGTTGCGAGGCTCCAGCCGCTACTGCTGTTGATGCTAATGCATCGATTGTCTAAAGTAAACCCGCGCGTTTCGAAATCTCAAGACACCATTGTTTCGCAAACGCATCGCGTCTAAAGCGTCAGAGAGACTTGAGCTACTGTACTTAATTAAAGAGTCGAAGGAATCCGCGAGTATTCGACGGTTTTTTGTGGGTACACGTGTGCGACGTCTATATACAATGCTCGCTTAGTAACGTGTCGCTTTAATTGTATACCTGACTTAATAAACTATTTCAATGATTGTTTGTTGTCGTTTTATTTTAAAAAACGAATAAATTAGATATTAAAATATAAAAAAATCAGCATGCTTACTTTTCCACGGGTTTTGCTCGTGTAAAAAAAGTTATGTTTTACGAGCTGTATGTATAGTACACCATTTTTACAGCAGGAGAGGAACTAGTGAAATGACGCTTAATATTGTAGTACGGATCGTCAGGACATAAATAATAAAAAGTACATATTTTCATCGAAATTTTTACATTCAAATGGAAATATAACTCACATACCTACTTGACAATTTTGCTACGATAACTCTTTTAATCCTACCAAATTTAATTTATGCAAGCAGACTACGAAATTCCAAATCTACACATCGTATTGAAACGTAGGTTGAATCGCTCGAATAATTCAAACAATCCAGATGGCAAATGAAGAAAAGACTCGATAATTTAGCGATCCGCGGCAATAAATATTCGAAATAACTTTAGTTCGAGACTGGCCCTCCGATGACCGCATCACACGAATTAAACATTCCTCACTCACACCATATCCTCATAGTTGAAATGTTCGATTGTCGTACGTATTTTCATAATAGGAGGTCGCCCCTCCCGCCAGAAGTGCATATTTGTAATTCCCTCCCGTTACACAAGGCCAGACTGAATATTCACTCGGGCATACACGACCCGGTAAATTGATACAGCAGCTCCATGCATGCGCTACTATCGCCATAGACGCGGAAAGCGCGTGCCTTCAAGTTCCGGGGAGAGGGCATCAGTTATGCATGTTCCAGTGGTATGTAGCCACTTCTACGACTCTGTCTCACTCTCTGTGTTTCCCTCTGTTTCTCTTCATCTTTATCCACCGTCTCTCCCTTTGCCCACTCGACAGTTTCATACAGTGCCCGCGTCGGCTATGCACTGCGCGAAAGAATGAACTTTACTAAACATTCTCTACGGCTATAATTCATTAGTATGTACTCTACAGTTTTGAAATTTTGTTTTGCATTATTCTTTGGATACTTTGCCGGATGTATAACTCTTTTTATCCTTGAAATGCGGTTTCGTTTGTGTACTCTGTGCAATTGCTTTTACGGATATAAATGAATGTTGGTATATGGTAGCTGCATTCGGGATGTGACGCATGGGACACATGAAATTATTATTAACCGTTGCCATGGGTTACATTTGGCTATACGTGCCGGATGGTAAATCGAGTATTAGAAGAGAAAGCTAATTAGCTGCTTGTCCATTGAGATCAACGATCAATACGTTATTATTTAATACTACGCTTATCACATGTACACGATATGAAAATTATTTTTAATGTAGTTACTAAATGATCACGATATGCAAATGCTCTGCAAAATGTTGTTTTATAAAACAAGAAATGAATGCTTTTTACTCGTGCCTCAATTCTTCTGAACTCATGATCAACTCATGGCTAACAATGCTATCCGTAGAGGCCAATCTTCATCAACAATATCCAGCAATCGAGGAACAAGCATCAGCGCGAAATCTTGCCTCCTCCTTATTTCCTCCTCTCGATCCTCCTCTTCCTCATCATCGCGCCTCATTGTTGCAAACTGCACTGCCATCCCAACAACTGGCCCTCACCCACCCACCCAACGCTCTTTCATCCTCTATCCCTCGCGCCACTATCCATCTCTCTCCATCTCCGTCGGCATCCACTCCTTCCCCTCTCTCTCTCTCTCTCTCAATCTTCTCCAATCACTCACTGATACACCAAAACGTCGCTCCTCGCGTATACTGGTCGCAGATCTCCCAATCATACATCCCCAACGCAGTTAGGTCTCCCTGCAGTGTGTACACCTGCGCCAGAGCTCGTTTCCGTGCGCGCTGCAAGCACGTATTTACGTCGGTACAGCCGGTGAGCTGGTGCTCGGCCCTGCAAAGTCTCCCCACGGTGTGTCTGTGTGTATACCTGCCACGTCCGTTGCATGCGTGCCACACGTACACACACTCACACGCGAGACGAAGAGAGAGAGAGAGAGAGAGATCGAACGGTTTTGGTGCGGACAACGATGCCGTACTTGTGCATGGCAGGCAGGCATTCCGTGATTTAATTAATTAGCGCGAATTAATCCCAATTAGCGTGTGCGAGCTGCTGGGCCGCCGGGTGGTTCCGTTGCTCTCTCTCTCTCTCTCCCTCGCTCTCATCCGCTCGACGAGTGTATAGGAGCGCAGTGCCCCTGACGACGACGGGATCTGCCGAGTGGTACCCTCTTCGTTATACGTATACGTGCCAGTAGCTCCCGCTGCTGCTGCTGCTGCTGCTGCTGCTGCTGCTGCCCAGCGACCAACGAGCAAGAGAGAGAGAGAGAGATGGAACGCCGTCAGAGGTGAACTGCTGCTGCCGCTGCTGCTGATGTCTGCTGGAGGCTCTTTCGCGCCAGTGATCTCTTCGGTTGCTCTGGACTTCGCTGCCCTCTCCCGCGTGTGTTTGTGTGTGGGGAGGGCCACGTGATATCGAGTGGCTACAGCAGCCTCCAGAGGGCGAATCAATCGAAATATTTGCCGTGTGCGATCCCTTGATTGGTCCTGTCTTTTTTTTTTCAGCATCTCTCTTGTACTGCCCACTCCGCTGTTGTGGCTAATTTTAAAATAATTCGGTTGGAGCTTATTAGGATACGTGGCTGTACGGCCGCGGATCGAATTAGCGGGCTGAATCGATTGGGGATGTTGCGTTTGTTTTTTATTGCCTTTGCGTGGGATTGGATACGTTGGTTCTCGATGAATCTCCATCTGATGTTTTCTTTCGTGGATCGCTCGATGATGCAGCTCCCAACGCATTAATTACGTGCGGAGCTTCTGCAATTGTACAGACTATCCCGAGATGCGTTACTTGCGAGAGTGTGTTTTTGTTAATTGCGCACTCGAAGTATTAGCTGCGCTGGTATAACAGATAAGTAGATCAGAATGAGACTTTGTTGATTTTGTGCTAGAGGAAGAATATGATTACATCCGATAGTTTGAAGTTGAATTAATGTGATAAAAGAAAATATTATTGCTATAATGGGAATTTTACGCAAAATTAAATTGCCTCTTCTGATAGTGTACCTGGGATTTTAATTGAATAACATCATTGTTCTATTTTATTTTCCTTTGCACTCCGCTTTTTGATTTTTCAATTTCGTGCAACGGGTTATGTAATTTGATGTAACGCTGTGCTTCCGATGGAGCAGCAAATCAGAAAAGTGAAATTGAATTGTATCTGGAGTTGAAAGCGAGAATATCAGGATACCAGCAATCAGATCGATCAACAAACTGTCAGTATCAATTCACTCGTACAATCCCCTTCGCAGTGCTTTATTCAGTTTTCTTTGTAACGTGTAACATAATATTCGTTGCTACAACAAAGCACTGTATACGTCACGGACTGGCTTCGTTGTTTCCTATTATTAAAATAATACTTTTATGTCTTATGTTGTAAACTATTACAACAGTCTGCTAAAATTCTTATTATCACTAAAAATGAAAAATTTATTAATTAAAAGAGGTCATGCATTAAAATGAGAGTGTTTTCTAGTTAACAATCTAGAACCAATTCAATAACGACTTAATTGCATTAAGCACTCTTTAATGATTCTTATCATTCGTTGCACGTCAATTCCAGTGAATCATTCATGCACAAATATTGTACCTGCACGACTGTCGACTCGAGAGGGCCGACGACGTCACAGACACAGCGGCTCGAAAAGTCAGCCTGCACGTCCGCACACATGTACTTCAGTGGTCGTGCCAACCGTCCCGAACCCTCCCATCTCTCAATCCTCGCCATTACACATATACCCTCGACCATAAATCACATAATAATCTTTTAAGTGTAGGCATCCGCAATTTGAAAGCATCGAGAGGAACGCGCCCAGTACCAGTCAGTCGGCACGCATAAGCCACGGAAAGCTTCGGTCGCCTCGGTCATTATCAAAATACACACACCCGCGCCTCTACGCATTTATATCTGTATATACATATGTATACCCGCACGCGGTGGCGGCTCTTTGCGGTTTAGTTCGAATTACGAAATAAACTGGCGGGTAATGAACGTCCCTTATGGCTACGCGCGCCTGCTCTTCTAATTCGGACTCGTGCTGCATACCCCGAGTTACACTGCACACACACTCGCACACAGACACATTGTTACTCCGGTGCCGCGAACAAAACTGCGGCAGTTTCTGCGGGAGCTCGTGTATAATTTAATGCGTTATGCGGCCGGGGCCGATAATTAATAACGCTTGATTTAAGCCTCGCCAAAATATCTATGAGCTTAGAGAGCCGCGCAGCAGCTCGAGCGTTGCAACTATGCGCCGAGCTCTCGCTCCGTATAGCAGTGCATCGCTCGGTTAATCTATATGTACCCGCGAGAGCCGCGTTCTGTGTAGTAGGCCAACCTGTGCTAGACCCTTTATTTATGATGCAGTGAGTGTGTTTTACGGTTTGAGCGAATTGCGCTTTTCTATTGCTGCGCCGGGCTGCGGGCGATCGATCTGTGCTGGTTGCCTACTACATCGAAAATTCTTTTGTGGACAGTGGCCCGCGATTCGTCCGCTGCGTTGAGTATAGCGGTTTTTCGACCCTATCGCGGATTAACTGACTTGGTTCATTAACGTAAATTATTCGATTTAGCGGGTAAAGTTAGCGAGCCAAATCATGCACTGTAATTATCCGTGTGGTTTAATTAACGCGAGCTTTGCGTACATTATGGTATTTGTAGTTCTGCTCCCTTATAAGTAGAGCTTTGTAATAGCGAAAACTTTATTGAAATTTTTTTTTCGAAAACGAAACAGGAACATTATTTGACGATTTATGCATAAAAATAATCGATTTTTTTTTTCATGTGCGTGCGTGCATACGTGCGTGTATGTACCGATGTATCTCAGGACTGGATCGAATGAGTTTGAAGGCTAACCTGTCATTTTGTTCGTCGTATGACCGCTCAAAAAAATTTTTTTTTATTTGATCGTTAATATTTTGTTAATCGCGGAAATATCTCGTTTGATATAAATGCTTTTTTTTTAAATTGTTATTAAAATTTAAAAATGTTATTATTTTAATTATTTTAATTAAATTATTTCAAGAATATCCATTTACATTGTAAATGTCATTTATCGTTTTTAGGGCATTATTTTCGGTAATTTGAGTATCTAATTGTGGTTCTAAAAAATTAATTTTACAATTATCATATGAATTCCGGGTAATTACTTGGATTAGGAAAAACGTAAATATTAGCAAATAATAATCGCGGTTAAGGGCATGCAGTAGCGTCCCCCCTCCTCGGTATTTCTCTCTTCCATTTATATAAAAAAAACGATAACTCATATAGACCTCATCTTGTACAAAATGCTTTATTATATCGAGCCCTACGCCGCTCAAGTCCAAATATTACTCTAAATTATCAATATAAAAAGTTATAAGCATAAGTAAGTATGAACATAATTTTAAGGTTAACTTTTCAAGCATAAACACCTCTTACCTCTTCCAATTATTTGCAAAAACGACAAATCAAATCACTTTCATATTGTACAAGATGATACATTATATCGAGCACTACGCCGCTCAACTCTAAATATTCATTTTTATTATCAATACATCAAGATATAAGCGAAACAAAAAGCACGTCTTTAGCTACTGCATCCTCTTATCCTACCCAAAACCTGTGGCGCTGAAAGGAATTTTGTACAAATCGGAAGGTTATTCCTATATATTATTCATCTATATTTGGATTTTTATAAAATTTTAAGTATGTTAAGTAGTACTGAACAATGTTTTTCTTATTTTTTTCATAGAAGCTCAAAATTTTGTAACATAAACTTACTCTCTTATAATAAAAATTATAAAAAAATGTGGGAAATATTAATATGTATTAAAATTTCTTGCAGAATTCTTAAATTATTTTTATACGTTTTGTGACTTAATTTGATTATAAATTTTATATTAAATACATATTGAAACAAATAATTAAAATCGAGGAAACTATAAAGTGCCGATGAATTGGCGTCGTTTTTTTTTATTTTTTACATAATTTTAACAATTTTATAGCTTCAGCCAGTCTTCTTTAATCATATCACTTCCTTTTTCTGCAATCATAATTACAGGACCATTAATAGGTCCTCTTGTTATCACCGGCATAATCGATGCATCGATAACTCTTAGCCCTTTAATACCATGTACTTGTAATCGAGAATCAACTACAGTAGTAGGATCATTACGAGGTCCCATTTTACAGGTGCTTACAGGATGATTCTGTGGGAAACTGGTATTTTCAACTAAACATCTAAGATATTCCCTGCTATAATAACTGAACTTGTCGCAAATTTTTACTGGCTTCTTATATTCTTTAAGGTTGTACTTCTTAAATATTTCAGTATCGAGAACTCTTCTAGCTTGTTGCATTCCTTCCACTATCTTTTCTATATCTTCTGGAACAGTAAGACTGTTTAGATGAATTAAAAGCGGACTATTGATCGGATCAGTTTTATTCAGTGAAACGTATCCACGACTTTTTGGATTCATCACATAACTTTTAACTTCAAGTCCACTGCGATAGGAGGGCGGATAATAGTTAATACTATCTGCTACATCAGGATCATTCATTACATCTTCGTATATAAAACTTGAATATGCATGTAATATATCGGGTACTCCTGATTGGTTCTCAAATTTCGTCTGAGTATAAGCTGCGGAGTCCAAAATTCCAGCTGATAAAGGACCTTCATGAATGTTCAACCAATAAACTGCATCGTTCAGAATATTCTCGCCACTTGTTAACGTGGAAAATCCTTTTGGTAAAGGGATTCTGAAAGAGGTCGCACCCACATGATTTTGTAAATTCCGTCCAACTGGCAGATTCTTGATTACTTTAATATTTGCTTCTCGTAAATCATGGACTGGTCCAATTCCAGATAACATAAGAAGCTTAGGAGAATCATAAGCTCCTGCTGAGACTACCACTTCTTTTGTTGCAAATATTCTTTTAGATGGTTTATCCTTTGAAGACGTATATTCTACTCCAATAGCACGTTTTGTTCTTGGATCAATTATAACTTTGGTAACATGTGCTTGCGTTTCTATGGTCAGATTCGGACGTTTTTCTCTGATAGGTCTTAGATAGGCACCGTTTGTACTTTGGCGAACACCATGTATACGAGTGTATTGAAGTCTAATAGCACCGAGTTGCTTATGAGAATTGTAATCTTTTGTTTCCTTCACGCCTTATTCCACCCAAGCATTGATCAACATATCAGTCTCTTTGTATGTATAAGAAGGGTATTCTATTGTTTGATATCCACCAAATCCTCGTTGGCTCGTATCATGAGCCAGCTATAAAAATATTCAAATTTTATGAACGATTTAGATTAATTAATTACCAAATAGGCATAATAAAAATAATCTTGTAAACTAACTTCTTGAATGCGTAAATTTTCTAATTTTTTAAAATATGGCAAAACTTTGTTGTAACTCCATTCCCGATTTCCAAGACTCGCCCAATCGTCATAATCTTGCTTATTACCGCGACCGTAAAACATTGTGTTAATTGTACTACATCCGCCCATGACTTTTCCACGTGGTGCTGAACATGATCTTCCACTTGCCTTACATATTACCGGTTCAGGTTGAGTTTTATATCCCCAATCTATATTGCTGCCACCTAAATATCCCGCCAATCCAGGTACGTCGGCTGCCAAAGGTTCTTCGTCGCCAGCTTCTAATAGCAATATCTTAAAATGCAACATACCTACTGTTAATTAAACAAAAAAAAAACAGCTGAAAAAGAATCATAATGCGGACGCTCTGTTTACTACCACTTATGTTAAAAATAATAAAGAAATAAAAATTATTAGCCGAATACTGCGGTCTAGATTATATTATTTTAAAACCCATATTTTAATTTTTTAAATTTCAAGTAGACGGGGGAAATCAGGTTTCGAACCATTTTATTTTTTCAAAAATGTATTTTATTTATACTTTCCATACTTTACACCCTGTTTTTCAGTATTATATTACTATTTTTGAATTTTAGAAGTAAATTTTGTTTGTCATAAAATGAGTAAACATGAAATTTCCAAAAAAGTGATCGAAAATGGATCTATTCGAAAACCGGCGCTATGATGGAAATACCCTACAACATTAATTAAAATTCATACAAAAGATGAATATGTAAAAATCTGAAATTATCATTCATCTAAATCCCGCAGTAACTTTATTGAAAACAGATTATAAATGTAATACCTTCCACTTTTCAATTTCACTCAATCTATTTGCTAAGACACATCCAGCACTTCCTGCGCCAACAATTATAAAATCATATTTACTATTCCCTTGTGCTATTTTACCTGCATCGGTGAATTTATCGTCGATAGAATGATTGAAATTTTGTGTCACGAATGTAAAAAACGCAAGCAGTGATGTTTGACAACTTAAAAGGTTAGGATGATTAAGGCAAACAGCCGATCTATTCGCCGGAATCCAAACCATAATTGTACTATCTCCTAATAACTAGTTAGAACATTTTTTTAATAAATGAGAATTTAAGAAAAGTCGTACGTAATTGTAATGAAAAAATGTTGACAATGTTAATTCGTGTTACAATCGGACTCGTATCTTATCTTGAAAAAGAATTTGAACAATATTTACTTACAATGATAATTACTGAGAAAATCGTTAAATCCTACACTGAGAAAAAATGTCTTGCATTAAATGAAAAATCATTTAATGTTAATGAATTTGAATTTGAATATGGCGAATTGAATATGAATATTTCATTTGTACGGGTGACTTCTATGAAATGCGCCGTGTCTTAATAGTTAAGAACGTAATAGTTAAGAAACGTACGTTAATAGTTAAGAATTAGAGCTTCATGACAAATGTATTCGTATTTAATGTAAGTGATATTCATTAACCCATTAGTGCCGACGCGGACATTTTTGGATACTCGATATTTCCGGGCGGATGTAAAAAAAACGAGATAAAATCATGTGTCTATAGGTAATTTTGGCTGCTCTATCGGTTCCTGAGGCCAGTTTGATCCTACCACCACTTAGAAAGGAGCATCAGCAGTTTTAAAGGGGTAGTTTTTACCCTTGAATATTGAAAGTATTTGTAGACTGTATTTGTTGCTGCAAACACGATAATCTTTATGGTGATCTTAAATGATATCTTTTAAATGATATCAAATTCTTGTAAATAGATTCTGATTTGTTGACGATTTTTTTTTGCTATTTTTGTAATTAGTTTTTTGAGTAACAGTAATCTTAAGATGTATATAATTAGCGTAGTGTCAGCACGTCTTCTCTCTCTCTCTCTCTCTCTCTCTTTCAAGCTTTGAGTATACCACATGGACTTTTGAAATTTCAAAAATCAATTATCTTTTTTTAAATTTTTTAATGGTTAGTACACTTGAAAAAATGATTGAATTTTAGAAAATTAAGTGCCGATTAATTGGCAGCAGCTTTTTCTATTCACATAGCGATCGTTGATTTATAGACAGTAAATATTAACTAAGTACAATACAATTTCTTATAATTTATATAAAAATGTTCAAAAAATATGATTAATAAAATAAAATAAGCGAACACATATTTATCGAATGAAATTATAATCAGCCATAAAAAAATTTGTATTATATTACGCCTGATTAATTTGTATCAATAATGTGAATTATTGCGTGAATCCAATATTTATGTAATTTATGATAACGAAATTCGGCGTCTCATATTAATCGACGCGATACACACAGAGGCATCTGCACTTGTGCAGCTGGCCAAAATCGATGGTCATAAAATAAATCTAACGTTCGCGCGTGCCTGTGTATCATCCCTTTTCTCGGCGATTCGAGTACGGAGACCTTTTAGCCGATATTAATTGAAACGCGCAAACGCTCTCGTTAAGGAAGATATATCAGTGGGAGAGTGAGAGAAGTACTTCTCTCGCTAGAAAAGAGATCGATCGTGACGCGCTGCTTCGGCTGTATGCATGTAGGAGAGGGGAGAGTCGATAAGGCCTATAGCTGTTCTATATGCGAGGGGTAGCGGCGGAAGTATAGAAACCATGAGCCCTATGGTGTGTAAACCCTCTGATGTGCGACAGCAGTTATGCGCCTGGATACTTTGGTTTGCCGAGAAGAGCAGTTTCAACTTTTTTAAACTGGATTATTTTTCTGGATGGTCGATTAAATTTCAACCCGCAGCTGTACACGCAGTTGCATTGATTTTTACAATTTTTATAATTTCTCATAAATGGATACTATAATATAATCTCTACATGTGAAAATGTTGTTTCTCTTGACAATTTTTTCATACTTCTATTTATTTCTACAGCTGTGAAATAGAGTATGCTTATTCTAGGCAGTATTAATTGTTACGAGTGATTATCATGTGGGTTCAATTCGTACTTGTGATATTTCGAAGCAGGTTCTGCACTGTTGAAAATAATGCTTTAACATTAATCCACATTAACATATAATAAATAAAGATAATGCTTATTAGTTGTACTCTATATAAATGTTGCAAATAGCTCTAAATTTAAAAATTTTTTACACTGATAAAATATTTATTATAACAACTTTATAATTTTCTTAGTAAAGCAGTTTTCGGTCATTTCTACTACAATACGTCTATAACATTGAGAACTCTATTCACACTTTACCAGCAAAGTACTTAAAAGCTTTTTGCAGAAGTTATTTAACGTAGATCCAAAATACACTTTAATCCACCTTTTCGTTGACAAAGGTTTTTGTAAAACACACACACATAAAAGAAAATTCACAAATTTCACAATCAGGTTTACACGTATCTTTTACATCGGCCATCGTACATCAGAACCTCGTAATTCAATAATCGCATGCACCTACTTTTCACGTTGACGAAAAATTCACCAGGACGCGCAATTCCCCTGCACGGTAAGAGGCCTTAATGCAAGTCGCGCTTTTTCATGAATACGTAAAAATTAATCTGACCGCAGAGGCTAATTCGATCTCGTAAAAGTGAATTGTGCGTTTATATACGTGACTCGGACGAGCAGCAACATATTCCCATCTATACCAACATCTAACAACGAAACCAAAGGTATATACGCATACATACGTGGACATGTGCGGGACTGTCTGTCACTGTGACGAAAACGCGCTGACCACCACACTTTCGCTCTGGAGCTCGCAGGAGAGCTGTGCAGTCACGGCGACTCGTGGCAGTTTTTTAGCATGCAGATTCAATGGATTCCCCGGGAATTTACATGATATCAAAATTCTGCGGCGGTCGCCGTGAGTGCACGCGCGAAACGCGATTAAAATCAACGATTAAAAGTGTTCTGCTGCGGACGTATGTGTATATATATGTATATAAGGGCGTATAGGGTGGTCGGAAACTATTGTCCATGAAGCATACAAAATTATTCTGAGATATGAGTATTTTTATAAGCGGACTTTGCAAAATATGAAGTCTTCCCATGTACGTGGTGAAATTGACTAAGACGGTTGTTATAATTATTATCTCACTGTAGGGTAACTGTCTCAATTACTGCAGTATTACAGTTATGCTATACTATTTGATCGACTATTTCTCTGAATCTAAAATATGAAGATTCAAGATTTTTGTTTTATCTAAGACTCTTAAGCATATTTCTACGATTGAAAAAGTTTACAAAAACTAATTTGTATTTATTAAATTAATAATATTAGAAAAAGTGTACGAAAAGTACTGCAAAAATTATGTAAAATTTCAAGATAATATGCATTTGATATAAAAGCAAATATTATTTCTAATTGTGTGTATTTCAATACCATTTATATTTCTCAGAATCATATTAATTTTGAGGTTAGGTTCGATGTTGTAATTTAATATTGGAATGTATCAAATACTGTTGCATTGGCTCCATGCGTAATTTTTTTAATGCATTTTCAAACATCCACGTAGAAAGTAGTGCGATGGACAAATCATAAACTTCTTGATGCATTCCATTTAACTACGTAGAAAGTGGCGCCATTACGCACGGAGCCATTTTGTTTTGATTGAAACTGTGCATTTGATATAGTTAAATGTAATTAGAATGTTTTCGTAAAGAAACAGTACAGTAATAAGAGTAATGCGGACATATAAACGGTTCTGTAGAACTGATTCTAGTTGCAGCCCGCCCTTATAAATACTATTAATAGATTAATTTCATTAAAGCATTATCAATAAAGTATTTTTGATAAAGACAAGTAAGTGTTTCTACTAAGGAACAGGATTCCAGTGCAGGAAAATTGTTTCGAACATAAAACACTTCCGTCACTTATGACCATTCCATTACTTTGAATGATATTCCGATGAAAAATAGCCCATAACATAAATCTCGTAACAAATGTATCAAGATCAAGTACTTAGCATTCATTTCTCAAAGTTATCCACGCGAATTGTCGCGATTACCTAACGCCTATTATTCTTTAAAAAAAATGACTCCCTACCCGCAATAAAGTATTATAAATAACTCCCTTTAAAGAATCGCAATCCCATTCACAGTACAGCACGCAACAATTTTTAACCACCCTGTACATTCGAAACCGGGAACACGCATTCACCGGCACGCAAGAGCATTTTTGTTAGCGTACTGCATGGGTGCACACACACACGCACACGTGTGCAGGGTTCGTGCATTTTTTCCCCTGTACAGCACGCCTATTGTTTTTCGTCGCGAGAGCGCCACACGGCGAATTTACAATTAGTCGTGAGGGGGAGACTCACAGTCCGCCGAGCACGCGTGCCTGATTAGCGGCTCATTTATTCCACTGGCGCTCGAAATGAATCGAAATTGAACGCGTCATCTGCTGGTCATTGTCGCGCGCATAGCCTCTCTGTATATGCGCGTTCTCTGAAATTGATTTGATGAATCCGTGCTGCTGTTGCTGTGCGTTCTACAGCTTCTCCAGTGCGATGGGGTTAAAATGTACATGATCACGCGAGGAAAGAAACGCGAAATCGATATTTGTTGCGATTATAAATTCTGCAGTATTCTGTATCAGCGACTTCGTGGGGATCATTTTGTACGAGGAAATATTATTCGGAGCTAAACTATTTTCACGGGATTCTGCTCCGAGCGGCCTGCTTTTTGCCGCGAAATAAATGATTCGTGGAAAATTGCACTTTTTCGTTAATTAATGTGTTTGATTATGAAATGTATTAAATTGCGTGTACGGGCTCTGAAATTCGAGCATTGTAAAGCAGAGCACATTTTCTGCAATTCAGAGGGCACGGGAAATTATTTCTGAACTGAATATTAAACAGTCGGTTAAATTTTGAATAATGCTATCGGATGTACTTATTCTTTTTTTACTATATTTTCCGATGCCTGTATTTAATGAATGTGAAAATTTGCGCGGTTTGCTATGTAGACAAGAATTAAATATCTTAAGCATAATGTGTACTTATTGTAATTTATATGAATTATTCTAAATTAATTCACTTTCATAATTCATTTATAAAACTTAATGTGCATACTATTTTTAATGTAGTGAAAAGTAAAAATCTGGAAATAAAATACTATTTCTTTTTTTTTATAACTATTTCACATTATTAAATGTATGATATAGAATAGATCCTTCAAATAATTGTATACGCATTACTGCACGAATATTTGCAAAAGCAATAGCCACGAACATGTATAATCCCAAGCGGCATATACATTATCGATGTGTTCATAAAATATTCATGCACGCATATGGGTTTCAAATGTGTTCTCTCTCAAGAACTTAAAAGAAATTCTCAATAAATTTAGTTAGTAATAAAATATATTGTTACGGTATACCTAAAATTATTAAAGCATATAAAGACACGAAAGAAAATTTTCTCAAAACTATACAATTTTGGTTCCAAAAGTCTTAAAAAATGCTGTTAAGCATTTTTGAAAAAAAAAATTTTCTTAATAATACAAACCTTCCTCTCTGAGGAAGCAAAAAAACATTAGCCTATGACTTTTATAGGCCGAGATAATTTTTTTTTATATAGTAATCACTACCAAACCATACATTGAAATTAAAAGTTTCACTGTTTTAAGAAATAGTTGAATATTAATAAACGACATTTTAGAAACGCTCATCTCGATAGTTACTGAGAAAAATATGTTTAAACTATTAGCATAAAATAGACACTACGCGCAGCATCAAGCAAGTCCTTCGTGTTCCCACTGCGTCGCCGCTTCGAGCACCTCGGCGGCACATGGCAGCCAATCGCCGCGCTCTCGCTCACCCTTTCGCGCGCCATTTAAGACCCCTGCATTCATAAAACCATTTTCGTAAGTAGAAATTCAACAGCAATATTATTAAATTACTGTATTACCAAACTATATTGCTATACAAAAAATGTATTGAATATAAGATTATAATTTGATAAAGTATTAAAAAAAGTCATATATATTCTGAATTTTAATATTATTAATTAAACAAAAAGGAGAATATAAGTTAAAGTAGGATGAGTGAGTGGTAGGATTGGAACGAAAGTTAAAACACACAAATTCGCGGGAAACAAAAAGCACACTTGCTTCGCCGTAAAAACCCTCACGGAATTGAGGGAAAAGCCGAAACAAGCGTTCGTCTTTATTAAATGAATCTAATATTTTTACAATGAAAGTTATCTTGCTAAAGCGACGCAATTACACAATTACACGACGGCACGCACGTCGGTTATATAAATATTCTTAATCTAAGCCACCGCAAAAGCTCTATCGCCGTCCAAGAGGCCGCTGAGACAAACTCCAATATAATAGACTGCAGTGTCGCCCTCAGCGCAATGAGGTGAACCGGGAATGGAGTACAGATGGTAGTCTTCGACCTTCACCAAGCGCGGAGCACACACCACTTTGCCAGTCACTATTTCGCTTTATTTCGATCCAGTCTTCTATCTATTTTTTCCTATTTTGTACCAGGCGCGATGAAGTCTATTTTCATGATTTATTATCTCTTATAGACATATTCTGCATCAGCCGTTCAATACCACACGTTTGTCCTTGATTGTTTGTACTGTGCATGCTGGTATTACCAGAACTGTCAACCGTTTGCCTCGTAGTCACATAAACATACAATTCGTTTAGAATTTCCTGCGGCAAATCTCCTTCTCGCATGAACTCGATTATTCTTGGATCTACAGGCGCTCGATGGTGAATTAATGTCTTGATACCGCTGATGTCTTCCAGAACCACAGCTATATCCAGGGGATAAACCCCGAAGTTGTCGCTGACAGCTGGTGATGCTCCCGATGCCAATAACAAATTAAACGCTGCATCGTTTTTGGTAAAAAGCGCATGTTGTAGAGCGGTCGCGCCTATTTCTGTGCTGTCTCTGGAATTCGGGTCGATGCCTTGTGCCAGTAAGTGGTGCAGTTTGACCAGGTCCTTCTCGATAATCGCTGAAATCAGGTCTTCTGGATTGAATAGCTGCTGGCACTCCATTTCTGTGATAGGCTCAATGCAACACTATATACACTTGTAAAAATTAATATCTTTAATTAAAACTACACCTCCAGTGTTCAGCTAAAACCTTCCCTTTGAATACTGCACTTTGAAGTACTGTTCTAGTAGTGGTCCACGTTACGTAGCGAGTGTACACGAAATAAAAGATCACAGTGAACGGAGCACCTCGAGACAGTAACGCAGTACTGCGTCTGGTCTTTTGCGGAGCAGTGAGCCACAGCCGAAATGACATGGGCAGCGGATATGAACGGATTCAACAATAGAAGTTAGGGAGGGGGTTAGCTCGGAGGCCCAGTGGCCTTAAAGAGTGTGCCCAGGTATATGCGACCCCGGCTTGGCCTACGCCGATGCGAACAATCTGAATAAGTCGTTGAAATGCAATAAACAGCTTTTGCAGTTTATACCGATCAATGTGAATACCATAACATCGAGTGACGAGAAAAGCTCACTCGGTGAATACTTGCTCCTACTTATACGGCCAGTGAGGGACAGCCCAGCAATAAACTCAGGTGAAAAGGGCGTATATAGTTGAGCACGGAACTGTCCGCCTCCACCCCCGTCCCCTCGACCCCCTTTTTCGAACATAGTGAAACTTATTAAATGTTAGAAAAATATGTACATACAAAAGTAGAAATAAAGTATGCTTTTCGCCCTGGGTTATTTATTGGACTCATAAGTAAGATGACGAGGGTCACTTCTTGGAGAATCCCAAATTTTACGGGAAATGAGTCTAGCAAATGCTAATGATTTGACCTGTATTGGGTCTCTATGAAATTGGTATACACTGGCTTGTTGCTATATCCTCAAAATTTTTAAATTTGTTCGGATAGATGTAATGTTCACATACTGTGCATATTTATTAACTGTCATGATAATTGGGTGGAGGTGGAGAGCTCCGAGATAATAAATCATGAAAATAGACTTCATCACGCCTGGTACAAAATAGAAAAAAATAGATAGAAGACTGGATCGAAAAAAAGGGAAATAGTGACTGACAAAAAGTGGTGTGTGCTCCGCGCTTGGTGAAGGTCGAGGACTTACATCTGTACTCCATTTTCGACTCACCTCATTGCGCTGAGGGCGACGCCGCGGTCAATTATATTGGCGTTTGACTCAGCGGTCTCTTGGACGGCGATAGAGCTTTTGCGGCGGTTTAGATTAAGAATATTTATATATACTGTAGTCCGAACTATTTCTTAAAACAGTGAAACTTCCAATTTCAATGTGCGATTTGGTAGTGATTACTATATAAAAAAAAATTATCTCGGTGTATAAAAGTCGTAGACTAATGTTTTTTGCTTCCTCAGAGAGGAAGGTTCGTATTAATGAGAAAATTTTTTTTTTACAAAAATGCTTAACAGCATTTTTTATGACTTTTGGAACAAAAATTGAATAGATTTGAGAAAATTTTCTTTCGTGTCATTTTTAATGGAGAGGAATTTGGCTTATACTAATACTGAAGCGCTGATTTTCCTCTTGCAGGAGCATGTAACGGGTCGCCACCTAGCGGTAATTATGCGCAGTGCATCAAAGAGCATAACTTATTGTTAACAGTTATGAGCAGTCATGCACAGTTATATATGAATTTATACAATTATATATGATTTTTTATAACTATATATAACTATATATAGCTGCGTGTGAAAGTACGTAAGTGAAACTGAAAACTTTTAAGTTGAAAATTATATACATTATATATAGTTGCATATAATTATGTATGATCGTATAATTCTATATACAAATGCATTCAATCGTATATAGAGAAAATATACATATATAATCATATGTATATATTTATACATGATTATAAATAATCATATAAGTTTTTATATAGGGTTATATATGATTATATATAATTATATATAAATCATTTTTACCCGAGATCTTATCATACAGACTAATTACTTCGGGAATAGCTGAAATTGGCGAAAATACCAAGAAACTGAAACATTAAGTATTGCTGATTTTAATCGTTTTCGGATCAAATGGTATTGCATAATTGTTCAAATTAATGATATCTCCATTTAAGTACCCTAATTTTATCTCTAATCAGCTTTTCTATAATCCGA
Organism: Megastigmus dorsalis; assembly: GCA_900490025.1. Classification (NCBI taxonomy): domain Eukaryota; kingdom Metazoa; phylum Arthropoda; class Insecta; order Hymenoptera; family Megastigmidae; genus Megastigmus; species Megastigmus dorsalis. The sequence goes on from UELU01147267.1 coordinate 126,518, forward strand.
TTAAGTGCATTATTATGATCAAAATTAGCTGAGCCATTTTTATTATAGCAAGACAAATTTAGAATAAAATGACTCCTATTCCGGGAACAAAAGTCAATTTCACGTTCTGGAATTCATCTCTGCGTACTAGAATGCACCTCTTAATGGAGGGAAGATAATTTTCCTTCCAAATTTCATAATGGCACTACAATTCATAACTAAATGAAAATAGAATATTTTTTGCTTTAATTACAATATTTTAGTATCAACTTATATTTTACACAGAATACAAACTAAACCAAATATTCCATTTAATTTAAAAAAAAAAAAAAAAAAAAATAAGTATCCGTATACATGAGAATATCTCCCTTGGCCACCAAACATTACAAGCATCCGAGTGGTCCACTCTAAATGAGTGTTTGCGATAAACGCAATAAAAGTTGCGAGGGATAAAAAGGGTCGAATTGGCGCACAAAGAGGGAAATTCCCGGCTGATTTCACCCGTTCATTTCTTCTATCCCTCTCTCGTACACTACTCACCTCTATCCTCCCCGTATAATTGACTCGCAGTGCTGAAACAAGGGTCCGCGATTATACACGCGGCGACTGATTAAAGTGTCATTCATTGTCAGATGCAGGGTGAGTCTAGCGGGAGCCCCGGCAAAATGGGCCGCTGCAAGTCTCTAATTTGATGGTCAGCGCACGGCGGGAGCCACAGGTCATTTTTAGTCAACCGGCACGCTGCTGTTTTAAAGCACCGCATAGACACGTCGCTTGCAGGAGTCGACCAAACTCTCACTTCGCGCTGCGTTCTAATTACGCCTTTTGCCCTCGATATTGTTGAAAATCTTTAAAATTGATCGCATGCTTAACCACTTCTATGTGTGATTGGCATATAAACATTGTAAAAAAGGCAGTATGCGGATACTATAATTATTGTTCTTTACGAATTTAGAACATTGCATGCTTTATTTATCTAAATAATTTATTCTTTGTATTTAGTCAAATTAGTAAACGATTATCTTTATTTCTACTAAAACATTCAATATTAGAAGCGGAAATTGTGATTTATGAGAATGCGAGACAGGATCATTCTGTCACGTATGATAACTGTGACGAGAGATTCTCTATCTCTCTATGTGGATTCTATTGCGTCCGACATTCCGGTAACTTAATCCGGAAAGGAATTTGTGAGGGCGGGTAAATAAAGTGACGCGAAGACTGAGAACTTTGTACTACGTTTATTCACAATATGTCGAGCGGTTCTAGCTGCATTGCGCGGTGATCGGTCAGTCGCTCCTCGTTCAGATGTTGGGTCGTTCTCCTCAGATGTGCCGTTCTCCTCGATGCGGCCCGATGGAGCTGCTTTTATTATGATTCGTTAGAGGTGGTGGAAATGGTAAAAATCGCCTCGTGCGATTTTAGTAGAATCGGCAATTTGACTCTTGCCGGGTAGAAAAGTGTTGCGCTTGCTGACGCTTGCATTTTGAAGCGTGGTCAGCTACGAGTTGCGCTTCTTTGGAATGCGGCGACGTACGCCGCATTTTATTGTGAAGTAATATTTGCGCGCCAATGAATAAAATCATAGGACAGCTGGTGTCCTATGTAACAATTCAATCATTAATAATATCGCAACCTAAACAATAAAGGTATGCTTTATATAAATTACTATACCATTTAGTTAATACCTATCGAGTGCACTACAGGAGGATAGTTCAGTAGAACTTATACTCCAACGTAGTAAGTGGATTACCTCTAAGTTTAATCCGATCAGTACATCGGGCTTGACGTATTATGTAGATGGATTATTCGTACTAATGAACGTTTCCTACTTCAGCGAAATTGCATTAATCTAAAGTGTAGAACGTATAAGCATAAATATGAATGTTATATGTAAGCTTAAATTCAAGGGTTACACCAAGCTATAAATTATTGATGAAATTAAATCACAATAGTATTTTTTCCATACTGGTGGGTAAATTGGTTTTTTAGCGCATGGGGCGTTTTTTGTCCGACCGAAGCGATACTTACCCACCAGTGTCGAACAATGTTTTATATCACGGAAGCATAAAAATCATAGCAAACTTGCGATTTTTAGAACAGAGTGATATAAATTTCTTTTAAATTCAAAACATAGTATAAATATAGTGCATCTAAATTTTACGTTTAAATGAATTTTAAAGTGATTTCTTATTCGATCTAGTGAAGGCAACACTGTTTCGAAATGAAATCCAGTAGAGTAGTATTGATTGCGACATGAAAAAGGTTCACCATAATCCTCCGGTGACTTGCGGACTATTTCAAAGATACTCCTGATTTTAATTGCGCAAAATCGTTCGTGGTCTTTTACATCTGCTCGTGCGAAGAAAAATTCTCCTCGTCAGTCAGCACCGTTTATTTCACTTGGTTCTTGCACCAGCTCGTGATTCGCAATTCCACTACGGTAAAAAGAAGCTTTGAAATTAAAGCGCCTAATTCTATTTCTTTTGATTCCACACTAACTACTGTTCCCTTTGCCGCCTACGTTCCATATCCGGACCTTTTTGTCCCCTGTACTAAGAAGTAGAAGTCAATATCCAACTCTAAAACGTACTTAAGGATAACGAAGCGATAGTTGCTAGTCACACCAGCAACTATTCAAAACACATTAGATAATATACCGAAAGATTTTACAAAGTTAATTCCTAATATACAAAAAATGGTACTTAGTAATCCATTACGTAGTCATGCACGTACTGTTTTTTTAAACTTGTTCATTTTGAATTTGGAATTTTAAATGAATAATTTTTATGCTGCTAATATGCTAATATAGTAAAATGCTACATTGTAATGGTCTGTATTATTTATTATCGTTTCTTTTGTTTCAGGTAAGCTGTTAAAAATATATACGAACATAGGTTGCCACCCAAAAGGTAAGATTGTCCTTGTTGACTATCCACTTTCTACGTAGTTATATTATCTAGCGCAAATGTTCTACAAACGTCGTTTTGTTGAACTACTAGCGTAATTAACCTTGCCATCAAATATGCACATGTTTTTAAAATAGCAAGCAATTCGAAGCGAGCGACCTCCCGTACAAGCCCGTCACAAAATCACAGCATCAGCGGTATTAAACTATATAGAAAAGGCGCAGTCGACAAATTCGGCGCTCAACGCCTGCCAGAGACGCGACTGTATTGAAAAGCAGCTTGGATATGATTTATTAACTATATTTCTCTCTTCTCTCTCTCTCTCTTTCTCGCTCGGCTCGCGCGGAACTCCACTTTGTAAGCCGCGCTGCAAAAAGACATATAGCTAAAAGCAAGCGAACTAATAGCGCCTCTCTTGTTTGCCCACCTCGGTGTCTTTATATACATATAAAACGCCAGGAGCGAGAGAGAGAGAGAGAGAGAGAGAGAGAGAGAGGAAGTTTGCGCCTGCAGACTGGGTGCGCGCGTGTATGAGCGCAGCGTCAACCGGGACGGGGGCGAGGAGTCAAAAGCGCATTTTCACGGCGTGATTATGAACTTCTCTCTCTCTCTCTCTCTCTCTGTTCTGCTCTCCTCAGCCCCCGCCTCCACCTCTCTTTCTCTACTTGATATTAAATTCGCGGCGGCTTGCGACGGGTGAGCAGAGAGAGAGAGTCTCTTTGGCGCGAAATCGCGGGGGAAGTGAACAAGCGGTGAAGCCTGAGGGGGCAGGGGAGGGCGGAAGGGAACAAAGAGGGTGAGAGTGAGCGAGAGAGTAGGCGATGAACGCTGGGGTGGGCAAGTGCTGAGGGAACAGGTGAGATTGGATTACATTGAAAAATTCTGCTCAATTTTCAGAAGCCGGGGCTATTTGTTTGAAAACTTTTTAGACATTTGTCGGTGACAGCGGCATCAAACAACTTTTCGGAGGGGAATAATTAAAATTCATGTTATTGCTTACACTTGAAAATCTACTATAGAGTTTTACATCATTAGCATAAGCAATTCACTTCTATTAACAAATTTTTTTTTTAATTTCGCTGCGTACATTTATTTAAAAATTGTACGAAATAATTACAATTGTAGAATAGTTTATTAGTACAATAAAATACTATTATGTATCACTTATGTCTTGGGATAATATAGATACATAAACTCTATGAAAATTCCAAATTTTCCAATAAATTTACTCGATCGTACCTACATACGATACTATTTAGCAGTCAAACAAATTTCCTCAATTCAATATAGTGCCAGCTGAAGGGCAGCCATCAAAAAATCACAGATACATAATTCAAAGTCTCTGAATGAATTATCCGAGAAGCTTATTATACAGACAGCTCGCGCCTTATGCAGAATTCCGCTGCTTAACTTTTTAATGCAATCATTCCCTAAAAATGGCAAAGGCAGTGCGGAGTCACGGAGCGCACAAGAGAGATTCAAGAAAAGATGAGGGTTCGAAAGGGATAAAGGAGTCGAAAACAGGAGAATTCAAGAGAGCACGCAGAGAGTGAGAGGAGAGTATGGGTTTCCATGGAGACCCACGGGTCGCTACGTGGGCTGCCTTAGTTTCCCGCGTCGCTGCGTATAGTAAGAGAGAGAGAGAGAGTGAGAGAAACGATATTATTAGCCATCTCTCGCGCACGTCGAGGTACACGCGTCTGCGGCCTTCTATTTGCTGAATGGATGTTAATTATACGAGGGCTGAAGGGGCGAGCGCGAAACTTTTTTTTTTCCTCCCTCTCTCTTTCTCTCTCGCCTCGTTCCGTCAGCTCTTTGACGCCAGAGCGACGAGTATTGGAAATAAGTTATGAAGATATCGGCAGGTTTATGAGAAAGTTATCGGTGTCCCTTTATCCCGGATGCCCGCGTGACGAGGCTCCGAGAGACCGAAGGCATAAGATGTCTATCGTGTACACGTCGCCGCGTCGCGGGGTAGAGGGAAACTGGAGCTCTATATAGACGCGGGCGCGATGAATCTTTGCGCGAAACGGCTTCGCCTTATCCGATCCCAATAAGACGTCCTGCGGGAAACGAGATAATTTGTCGTCGAGCTAACTTTGCGCGGTTATATGGTTTACGTGCTGTTGATAGTCGACGCGACCCACCCTGAAATCTCCGATGTATACCGACTCTTGCCATAGGCGCCAATGTTAACTGTGATGGACGCGTTTTATTGCCCAACTTCGTGCATTTGTAATAATTTCGGGGGGGTTGGTACAGAGTAGAAGTGTCTTTGTTCGGATCGCGGCGGCAGCCCCATCGATATACACACGCCGCATTATCGCAGCCGGAATCTTGGCGATTCTTTACGCAATTCTCCCACGCGCGACATGCATAATAAAGCTTATGTAGCCGGAGCATTGATTATTCACGCGGGTCCCTCCATGGGGAATCGTACCGCGAGCCGTTATGTATCGATTCCCAGGGAAGAAATAGGTACGAAAATATTCTCTTTAACGCCGCGGATAAGTGCGTCATCGGTGTCCCGGGAGCCATTTCTTCACCGCCGTGACTCCTCGCACCCACGACATTCGGCAACTTCTACACATACATCGGTAATCCCATGAAATATCCATCGCTCGCGTCATGTTTTTGCGAGAACGCCTGGTCGCGTGCGCGTGTGCGTTCGAAGGCGAAAGCGCGATGGAGAAATCATGAGATTGCGCTTTTAATGCGCGGGGCTAAGGTCTGCGATTTTCTCTTTTTTGCGCGTTTTTTTTTCTCACTCTCCTGGGGTGGCGCACCGCGTTCGGTTCTGGCTGCTGCTGGTCCCCGTTATATTCGGGGAGTATTGAGATGCTGGATAAGTTCTCTTCGTATTGGATTTATGTCTACTTCTCGAGTGTCCCTATACATATGTGAAAATATATAAACGAACAAAGGAATAGCGAAAAGATGTATCGAAAACATTATCAGATTTCACTTATCAATATAAGAATAGTTGAATTTTATTGGACTTCAAATTAAATGAATCCGAGCATCAGTCATTTCGTTATCGTTATGCCGCTTATTCAATAACAATGTAATTTATGAAGCGGGCGTCATGTAAATACGTTAATTCTTGAAATAAATAGCCGTCTATCCCATATTCATCAAAGATCGCATGCTATAAATAAGTTTTTCTTTTTACATCTTTCGCGACTTTGATAAAGACGTAACAATCTATTATATCGTCCTACTCAGCAGAACCATACGATCGCCAGGCGCAGTCGTTTACGAGAGCAGAGATCCACAACCTACGCGCCGACACACGTTCATTATTCTTTAGTTATCTTCCGCTATAAGCTCGAGTAACGAGAGCAGCGCAAAAAAAAAAACTAGCAGCAGCAGCGATCGCATCTGATTAATTATCATAATGACTATGAGACTGTAATAGATTGCGAAAGCAGAGGCCGTACAAGTATAGACTCCGCTCCCGACTTATATATATATATATATATCTTCCCCCATCGAAAGCGATCGGTTATTAAAAACAAAAAAGCCCCGCGCGCGCGCGCGAGCACAGTTCATTTTTCATCTCAACTTTTCTAATCTATGGCCAGGGGGTGGGAGAGAAGTGGAAGCGACTAATTTCCATAAAAGAATATCTACCCCGGCGCGGCAGAGTAGCTCTCGCGAAAGAGGCAATCGGCCGCGCGTACTCGATCTATCAATTGCAGCGATGTTGATAAATTACAGGGGCCGCACGTGACGCCTTTGTAATCGATGATTTGGGGGGAGCGGTGAACGAAAAAAAAAAAACGAGCCGTGCAGCAGCAACGCGAAAAGCCCTCGGAAGTCGAGCTGCTGCTGCGTGTGTGTGTGTGTGTGTGTGTGTGTGTGTGTGTGTGTGTATACGGTGAGCGAAAATTGCACCATGTACGTACAATTCGTGACTCCGACCCACACCGAGTGCAGGCGCGCGTGCGGATATTCGCCAAAATCGCGATTCATGGGCGAGTATTTTGTGTGCGGCTCTCACGCGCCGGAAAGCCAAAGTTCCTACGGATCATTGTGTGTCGTTCGGGGATATATATGTAGCCGGGATAGCACGCGCGGGCGCGCCAAAGATTTCATTTGTCATCCTGCCGCGGCATAAAAAGATAATGGGAATAAAAGCGATGGTAACCGAGTCCGTGTGATGGAAAAGAGGAACGAAATTTTTTTCATCTGCACTCTCTCACTCTCTCTCTCTCCCTCGTGGAATATTCAAGTGCGGGGCTTCGTCTCGTTCATTTTTATGATGTATTGTTTGCAAAGTGTTTGTGTGGCGAGACTTTTCAAGATGTGTATAAAATATGTCCATAGTATGGCAAGCATATAGAACATAAGGATGATGTAGGATATTTTTATTCTACAACATATATATATATTAAGAGCATGAGTCACAAAAAATATGTTGTGTTTTGTATCAACAGTTGCGTGCTTACCATATGCAGATCTTCTGTTTTATCAGATATCTCCGTAATACTTGAGAGAAGTGGGATGATACTTGGAAAACGAACCGTGGCCAAGGCTTTGAAAATTTTCATATATATAGTCAATTCAATTTTAAAGTCGATTGTGATCCGTTTCGTACATCAATATTAATTTAAATAATACTTTAAAAATAATCCATCTTCGGTCATCTGACTCAGTGAAAATAAGCTGATATCAGTTGAATCAATGATTAGCATCCCAGCTATTCTTACTGTAGTAAACTAAATATTTATACTGGCGTTCAGTAAGTTTATTGTTGCTAATTGCTACAATAATTTAAAAGGATAATAAAATTCATACTAAAGTTTATTATTAAATTTTAAATACAATAAAACAATGTTAGTGTAAATATTGAATGATTATAGAGTAACTTATCTAAGGCTGAGAAATCATTCGACATTTAAACAAATAAAAAATAAACTGCAAGTATATTCGGCAGATAGAGTGATAAAACCGCATCTAAAATATGGATCTTCAAATCCTCAGAAGCATAATATTCTGATAACACAAAAAAAAAGAAATCAAGATACAAAGTTCATTCAACAATGCTTATAACGCTTCCGAGGACATCGCTTCATTGGATTCTATTTAATGCAAACACTCGTTTGGACGACGGGTCGCGGCAGGCACACTACCGAAGAGCCCGAGCGAGGACAGGCCAAGTATTTCGCAAGATCAGACAAGAGAGGGAGAGAGAGAGAGAGAGAGCTGGTGAAGCGAGGGAGTGTACATATATAGGAGAGGATCTCCGAATCGTGTGGGTGTACGTGTGTGGAGTCAGAATCCGTCGCTGAATACCGTCAGGAGCGAGAGTACGAGGAGGAAGCAGCGTCGCGTGTTTTCGAAGCGATCCCTATCGCACCTCGAGCCAAAGGGTATATAATCTCGGGAGAAGCAACAGCAGCAGCAGCGGCAGCAGCAGCAGCAGTGCCAGATTAGACGCCCGGGCCTTCGATGCGCTGCGGGATGTAGCCGACGACGAGGCCAGGCGCGATGCGATCTTGATTGTATGCCGCGCCGCACGGCCTGGGGTATCTATTGTCGTTTTGTCGTGACTGAACTTCGCTCTTTCTCTCTCTCTCTCTCTCTCTTGCTGAGTGGCCTTGTGTATGTACACTTTGGCTTGTCTCTCGGACAGCATGCGGAGTGTGTGCCTCTGCGTGTGGGTGTGGAGATTGCGATTTTCTTGTGCGAAGTTTAATCGTATGAAAATGGAATATGGAGGTTCAAATTGGACGATTTTGAGATTGGCTTATTAGTTGTGTGGCGAGAGATTTATTAAGCTGGTGAGGTTGTGGTAGAAGAAGTAAAGCACTCGTTACTTTATCGGTAAATGTGAAATTCTTAGTAATTTGTTTATGTTTAGGTGCTTTTAGAATGAATTGAATGAACGTTTAGGTATTATTATACCAATTCCGCTGATACTATCTTATTACCATAGATAGCATAAAATTATAAACAATTTTAATGTAGTGCCGAAGGTAAAATCTTAATAACTATTAAAGCTAGGTTTAATTTTGTTTATCATTTCATTCAATGCAGACTTGAATATAATCACATAAAAATCAACGATGCATTTAAAATGTTCCAGCCCACTCCTTCTCCTTGGTATTATTTCCATGAATCCGCGTTTCTTTGAGTCCCGATAAACGTCAGCGTCTGCAAATCTAGTGTAAGCGCGGAGTATTCCGCTTTTAACGCAAATTTTTTTACTTCGCCGAGAATCTCGGTTTGTAATAAAGTTATAATTGATAAGAGTCGTATATAACGTTTTTAAAGTTTTCCTCCAGATAAATGGGATTCACTTTTTTTCCATTTGAATGTTCCAATGCACTTTACATGAGATTGCTCCCCAGTTCGTTGGAATATTCAATTTGCAACTTTAAAAGGCTTTTAAGATTCTTTTCACAAAACTGTCTTTGGAGAAGTTCATTTCTGTACCTCGATTAATTTTAAGAACCATTTTCGTTCCTTAACCTAGTTGAAATAATTTTCTTAAGAAGCCTGTGAGTAGGTCAATCGATTGCTATTAATAATCCTTAAATATCTTACCAACTTCATTCAGTTCCGCAAACATTGAAACTGCTTTTTTAACATTAACATTTAAATAACAATTTTAAATGTTGTAATAATGTTTTCATACTTTGTTCATAATAATCATTTATAATATCCTTATATATATACTATAGTATTGTTGAATTTAATCAACGTCTCAGAAGATTGTCATAAAAAACTTATGTTAAAATTTCACAAAGCTATAGTCACAAAGGTATACCAACACCTTTCGCAATCGCTAAAAGCCAGAATCGAACTATCGGTAAGTACTCGGGAATCCAAACGCAGTCGCGCAGATCCTCTCCAAAACTGACGCATCCCCGCAATAAACAAAAGTAATCGGGGCGAATCGGCGAATCCACCCCCATCGCGCAAGAGGCACTTGTTCTGCCCGTCGCTCGCCGTCTGCGATATGCACATCCCGCAGTGGCAGTACTATAACCGGCAGCCACCTCCGCCGAAAGTAAATTGAGCCATTTGGTGGGCCGTTGGAGCAGTGCGCGCGAGTGGCAGGCCATATAGCCGGGGCCGGTGTGCCAAGCTGCCGCTGCTGCTGCTGCTGCTGCTGCTGCTTCCCTCCCTACCTAATGCTTAGACATTTTCTCTTGATACGAAATCGATACGGCGATAACGGCAGGGGGCCCACGGTAACATTAGCGGTTAACGGCGCCCGAGCCACTGGCTTCGCTTGCCTGCCAAGTGCTGGATCTCTCGCTCGCTATATATACGTACAACACACTGCGGCCTGCCGTAGTTGTTCTATATACCCTCTTGCGCGAAATTAACGGCGGTCCTGCACACGCCGACATTTTGCTAAACTACAAAATCGATATTTAGGCGCAAGCCCACTTGGTCTATGTGTGTGTGTGTGTGGGTGTGTATCTGTTCGACCATCCGGTTCATGATTTACGGATCCGTAAGTCGAGCCGAACAATGAAGTATAGCGCCTCGTGAATTTAACGAAGTGGCCTGCTGTAGCTACTGCTGCGCCGCTGCCTTGTACTGGCTCGATCGGCTATAGGCTTAACCGACCGAGGCGCGATCCTGTAGGGCCGAAAAAGAGATTAAAAGAGGGGGAACGAGGAGAGTCCCTATCGATCACTTGTAGGCAATTCGCTTGCTTAACCTCCTGAATTTTCTCGACGAAATTTTTATTCTCGGAAATCGCTACTACGGGTACATTATTCTGTCAACATTCGTTAAGTTGAACACTTTTTGTACTTTTACAACTGCGTATGATACTTTACTGCAGTCGTACAACTCAAAATACAGAAATCCGACTTCAATTCGTTTACATTCGACTTAAGAATACTATTACATAAACTAGCTGGATCCTTTTCGGCGGGTAAAGTCTAATGTATTCGAAGCAGAAAAATAGGATGAAAAAATGTATACACATTCCTGATCTTTCCCCATTACGCCGCAGAAAATTGCATACGTATGAGCCCTCAATCATTTGTTCGTCGAAAGTAGCTTATCGGAAAAGTGTATACGATCGAGCTAATGATGCGCCCTTAGTTCCTTCTTCCCGAGAGATGCGCTTCCGGAGCATCGCGAGCTGCTGCATCAATGTGTTCCGTGGCAGGGCTCGGATCTAAAGAGAAAAGCATGCGCTCATCCGCTATAGCGAACGAGAAGGAGGATGAGCAAATGGAGAAGGATGAAGAGAGAGAGTGAATGCAGCGAATTGTTATGCTATCATCCACGGATGGCGGCTAATGCTACGTAATGCGGGATGGTATGTCATGTTACGGGCGTGTTTACCATCGAGCTGAGCGAGCAAATTTGCTTATATTAAATAGATGTTCCGAGAGGTTTTGATAAAATGAGCTTGTTGAACTTGCATACCAACCGCGATAAAGAAATAAAATGTATACTGGTGAAGACTTGGGGTACGGATCATGCAAAAACTCTTGAGGCGTTTTTCATTCCCAAATTATACCAGAATTAGCATTCCGTTCTTGTGCTTGTAGGGGTGCTGTGAGTATTTCATTCTTATTTATCCACTCATTCGGAGACTTGTATATTCAGCAAAATTTAAATAACGACTACCTATGAACTTAAAAGTGATCTCACATTTTTGACACATCGTAAATTACAAAAAAATATTACATGTTTAATATTTTTTATTCTAGTTTGTTATTTGCAGATTTTACTTAGCAAGCTATCATCTTCAAGAAATTATACTATTGCAGCTGCAGAACTATTAAACTGTATATATACGTAAGGAGTATATCTTTTGACTCGTAGAATGGATTTGTTTATCGCCCTCTCTACTGACTTAGGTAAATCGCATTATTCCCGAATACGACACTCTCTCTTTCTCGGAGAGATCATTTTTCTCCGAATCCACACACACACACACACACTACACACACATAATACATCTTTAACGCAGTCGAGATGACAGAAGATCGGCGCTCGTATACGAGGGATCGAGTTGCTCGAACGGATCTATACGTATATAGTCTGGCACATTACTTCGCCTCTTCCACCTCCCATTTGGTAGCGCACCAAGTTAACGCTAACAAGATTGCCTAAAGGGATCCCGGGGACCTTAATATCGCCCTATCTCTCCAACTTCTACTGGTGCCCACTCTTTCTTTCCGCTCCCTCTTCTTTTCCCCTTTCTTTTTCTTATTCTTCCTCTTTCTCGTATGGTCTAACGAAGATTACATCTCCGGGATGACTTCGCTTACAGGACTCGGCATCGAGAATCTCTTTCGTGCACTCTGTTCTTTCTTTTCTCCCCTCTCTCTCTCTCTCTCTCTCTCTCTCTCCCTTTTTCTCGCATTCGAGGTTTTCTGTTTCAGTCAATAACAAGGAAACGTGAGACTCCGATATGCTGGATTGTTAAGGAGATTTAAAACAGCTTTCCTCTTATTTATTGTTGGGTTTGTTGTTTCAATAATAAAAAAGTTCTTGCGCTGTCTTGGTAAATTCACTTGAAATTATTCTTCATAAAAAAAACCATATTGGAAATTTAATACCAAAAGTATAGGTTTGTGATAATCATGTGTAACGTAAAACCCATTTGATTATAGTCGTAAAAACAGAAAAAGGCTAATAATAGCTATTAACCTGGATGTGTAAGTGGAAGACGAGGACACGAGTCTGAAGTTAGTAACAAGTACTCGTTTAGTGGACAATGTTAACAATTATTAAAATCCATTATAAAACGTTGTATATGACTATGTACTCATTTTATATTGTACTGGAAGTGAAGTTCAAGAATAATAATGAACTTCTTTTTTCACAAATTAATGAGCTCGAATCAAACTGAATTTTAAAAATTCTTATTTCGTATGACGTAAAAATATTACAAGTTGAATAAATTCATCCTCATGAATATTCCCTTAAAAAATGTGTAATATTCAAAAGCAGCACAAAACGAAATAACGTTATTCGTCGGGGAATTGAATTTCACTTAAAATTGGATTTTTTCCTTACGAGAGTACAAGCCTTCGTCCGAGTGAGGATTTTGGAGTTTAAAGCCGCTCAGGGGAGCTGCATTTAATTGTATCATCGACCAGTTTCTCACTTGGCGAATCCTCTGGCTGGCGGTAAGATACAGGGGCCAGGGAGCTTCAATTGAATCGTCGAACTAAGTGTCGCCGTTTAATTGCGCGCCACGTCGGAATTGTCGAGAATCCTCGTTTCGAAGCGAAATGCAACGAAGCCCCATTGCAGGCCGATTCGCCCCGGCGAATTACCGGCTTTCCGATCGCCGTCCAATTAATATAAGACAACGGCCGTACAGATTTCAATTGATCCGGCTATTTGCATGGCATTTGACGTCTTCGGCGTTGTAGCTGGTTGGGCAGTAAAACGCTCGGTGTGTGCTAAACGCGAAAAGGTGCAAAAGAGACGCTTAAAAAGATATGTTACTCGCATAAGTTACATAACATCCTTTTGAATAATTTTGTTTTACGTTAAATGCATTATTACTTTTATTACAATTGAAAATCTGTTAAGGTCTTTTACATATTTTATTCTTCCAGTAAAAGAAGAGTGTGACAGATGAATACAGTTTCAATTTTGGAATTCTTGCAGCTACGTTAATATTTAGCTTTTCTAAAAATTATTACAAATTTATTGCAATTTCATGTAAAACATTTACAAGTTATCTCCAAAGGTTGTAATAAATGTCAAGCCCGCTCGACAAGAAAACACAATTACACAACTCACAATTTTTACTATAAAAAATAAAAACTTTCGTAACAAACCGAGTCCACCCTCGATTTGACATATTTAGAACTAACACACCCTCAGCTTTACCCTATCGCAAACATTAAACTCGTATCCTTATACGAAACTTACCTGTGCAAAAATCGTATTCCCCGCTCGATTCAATAAACCGACTTCATCGAAAACAAATCCCTCCCCCGGCCCCTTTTAAAAACTCGCGAAGAACGCCTCGACCCGCAGGCACTGTCACATATATCCAAGCGAGGAACTTGCTCTCGCAAGTTCAAATATCCCGAAAGTTTGGCCATGGCTGCACGCTCGCCGGCAAGAGCCCCATAGTCAGAGAGCATCCAGCCAGATCACAACCGTCTTGTGTGTGTGTGTGTGTGTGTGTGCGCGCGCGCATGTTCGAGACCGTGAAACGTGTGGCGCTCTTCTCTTCTACTCCAGTTTCTATCTATAGGCCCTGATCGGCAGAGTCTCGCGCGCGCTTCTGCGGTTTCCTTACGTGCCGCACGTTAATATGAGCGCGTCCCCGAACTCTCGTCGTCGTCGTCGTCGTCGTCGTCGTCCCTCTCCTTCACTCTCTCTCTCTCTCTCTCTCTCTCTCTCTCTCTCTATCCCAACATAGCAGCTCTTCCACACTAAGACCTCCGCACAAGCCTGGGTATACGCCGGTTCCCTTGCGCCGAAAACTTTCTGTCAGACATCACATTACGGTATAATACCTTACGGGGTAGGCGCATACCTAAGACGCGCTCTGTAATACGGCCTGGGACCCGGCAAAGCTGGCTTTAATTGGAATATCAAATTATACATCAGTTATCAATTACCAAAGTTCGATTTGACAGGGAGGGGGCGAGCTGGAGGCGAAAGCGGGGGGTATGAGAGCCGCGCGAATTAATCCTATTATTAACGGAATTTTCCATTTCCATTTCGTGGATGGGCGCGATTTTGGCCGAGCCAAGCTGCGCACAATCACGCGCTCCAGCTTTCGATTATGTATATATATGCGCTGTCGCGTTTATTAACTAATTAGGAACTTTAAGCGTTAGGCGGCGCAGTGTCGTATTTCTCAACTAGTTTCGTAAACTTGGATGATCGGGGATAGTGGAGAGAAAGGGGTCGTTATACACGAATTTAGGATACTATGGGATATTCGGCAAAATACTGTCTCTCGATATGTACATTTACTATTTCTACCTATAGTTCAAACAGACCTATAAAAATTAAAAAAATAGAAATCAAAAGTTTCGCGAAGCTTACTAATTAGAATTTATTATTAAAAGCTCTGAAAGCTATATTTTATATTCAATAATCCATCGATCACTCAATAAATTCACTTAAAATCTTGTTTCATTATCAAAATTCATTTGTCGATGATGGCCATTCCCGTTACACTATTGCATAGTCACCTATCAAAGCCCGACCAAAAAAGAATCACGTCGTTAAATCGGTAACGTCCTCATCAATTTTCCGAACCCAGAGAGAAAATCGATAGCTACCGATTGCCCAAAGCACGAGAGCATCAGCCGACTACACACTAACGAGTAAGTGAAAAATGACAACGATTATCGTGTTTCGTTAGGCCTAATTCTATAACCGGCGAACCAATATTATCCTAAGCGCCTCTCGGTCCCTCGCACAACACGAAACGAATACATTTGAGAACCAGCAGCGGCAGGCGCGTCAAATCGAGGCCTGCAATCTGTTGGGCGTGAATATTTAAGCACCCTCGGCGCGCACAGTTCATTTGCTCTCGTTGGTGTGGCGGTAGCGACGCGCGCGCGCGCGAGGGATAGAAAAGGAGAACGATCCTTTTTCTCTCTCTCTCTCTCTCTTTATCCTTTTCACGCGCCTCGGTGGAGCAGCTCTCTCTCTCACTCACTCCCTTGTGCGCACCCATAGAGCCAACGTCTTTGTCAATAGTGTGAGTCTTTGGGAGAGACAGAGAGAGAGAGAGAGAGAGGGAGAGGTTCGCTCCTCGAGAGAAAAGGATCTTTCTCTGTGTGCCAGCCCTCCCCAAGATATATCCTTCCTGCTCTCTCCGCTTGTACATCCAGACTTCCGTGCTGTGGGCCTCGGTGTGTTTCTTTCTGGTTTTCGAGACCTCTACTTGTGTACGCGTGTACGTGTGAGAAGCTCGGGATTCAATGCGGCTGTGGTGGTGTGTATAGGAGTCGTAGCCCTGGTGTGTTCTCTCCGCACGAGTTGTAGCTTCTCTCGAAGAAGAAGAAGTAGATACGGATTGTGCTCTGCGGAGGTGTGGTACTGGCTGTGTTGCGGTGCAGGATATGCAAACATTAGAATGAGAGATACACTGGAAGAGAAGAGAGATAAGATTGATTGTGGAAATGTTTATGTGTGTTTTGTGGTTAGAAAAATGTGGTGAAGGACCTGATGAGTGGTTTGTGTAGCTGAAATAACTGACGAGAACTTGTTTGGAATGGATGAATGGTTAGAAAACTTGAGTGTGGCTTTAATGTTACTTTATATCGTCTGTATTTTTTTATGAACATGTTTACAAAGTTAGTTATAAAAAGATTTTTCCGACAAACCATTAGAGATGAAACTAATTCAAAGGGAAATGTTAAATTTATTGTACTGGTATAGGAAACTATTTTTGATGGCTGAAAAAAGCTGGACACGCTAACTATGTTCTATTCGAAACGCAAAATTTACTTTTCTTATAATACTTCACACGATGACAAAAGATATGATATTTCTTTTATACGTTTTACTTTTGTATTTATGTATTCCTGTAACGTACGTAGTAGAATTTTCTTCCATTACTATGATTTAGCGGTCCTTAACAAACTCAAAACAAGTTCCTAAGAGTGCAATGCAAGAGTCCCATGCTTAATAATTGTGGACTGCGGTTGCTTATACTTCCTTATTTACACGTGAGTATATATAAGCATTTGGAATGGCAGGAAATAAAGAAGAAAGCCAGACAGATATAGACATGGATAGACAGCAAAACAAACAGGCAGAAGATTAGTGGGTAGAGATAAAGTGTAAAAGAAAATAATAAGGAACCTGAGGGAGGATGAGAAACAGTTTGATCGATTGTTGGTTTACCTTTCATACCAGTAAATATAAATATAATGTTGATGGTCTGCTTTTAATTAAATTTCATATGGGCATATTATAATAATTTTCTATTTGCGGGAAAAGTATCAATTATGTCAGTATAATTGATTGTTTGAAATTATTTATTTATTATTGAAAAACTATTGAATATATATTTTCAAAACTTGATCCATAAAAGTGATATTTATGATTTTATTTATAGTCATAACCAAATTTTCAAAATATACAACTCAAACTTCTTTATAACAAAAATAATTTTCAGTTACCATACGCATACGAATACTTTAGAAAGCAATATGATTATCAACTGAAAGAAAAATGATTCGATAGCATAATCAGCAAGGTCTAAGTAATGGAGAGTTTCCTGGCACAAGAGAAGATTGTGAGAAAGTCTATAAAACGATAACGTGGCAATGCTTTGATATTTCCATTTTTGCATTGTTCCCTCCTTTGATGTCTTTAGTCGAGCTTGGCAGAGTATCCTATTAGCGCCTATTCCTCGAAGCTCCTCTCTCTCTCACTCTTTCTCTCTTCCTGTGCGCGAGAGACTTTTCAAGCTAATACTGCAGATACGCCGAGTATGCCTTAAGTAACTGGCTTGCTTTACATACCATAGATCGGGCACCACAGTTTTGTATTTTCCGGCGTGGCGTTAACATTGTTTTCTTGAATGTGTGCGTTAGGAAACGGAAACTGTAAAGATATTATAAAACCTGGCTGTTCAATTTTAAAATCTTCCTGTTATGATTATGTAGATAGTTTGCACAGTTAATAATCCTTAGAAAATGTTTCGTGTCCTTCAAAATGGAAGCTTTGTAATAATAGCGAAAAAACATTTGTTTTATTAAAACAAAAATTTTAAACCGTTCTAAATAAAGTTTTAAATCAGTCAAATTTTGTAAACAAAATATATTTATTACTTATGTCCCTAAATTTTGCAGTCACAATAACTGGAATAAAAATCATTTTATCATTCTGAAATT
>UELU01147268.1:0-32589 GCA_900490025.1 Megastigmus dorsalis
CTATTATATTATATTATTTTATTATTATTAATGTTATTTCTATACGAATTGCTAATGAATTCCGTAGAGCAAAAGCGCAGCAAACGGTTTGCCAACCACGAAGTAAAAAAAAAAGAAATTTATTGTCTTAATAGCGTATGAAGCAATAATAGTGATAATTTCGTAATAATAAATATTTTGAATCTACATATTGCTTACGTAGTACCGATTTATTTCCAAATTACCTTGATACAAAAAAAAAAGAAACAAAATCAAAGGAAACCATTGTGGCATTTCATATTTCTTCTGCATGAGTCTTTGTTATTTTGTGCCAAACAGGCGTATTTTTTTATTCTAAATTCAGTACCATACATCTGATATGATGATTTCCAGATTTTTGTTATGTTATTTTTACGTTCATTTAAAATAGGCGCTTATCCCGTTTTGCAAAAATAACGAAAACAAAGACTACTGAGCTTCGACGAGAGCTTAATGATTATAAAGCTTTCAATCAGACATACAATAGAAACGTATGAATAACAGATTTCACATTTCGTTTTGTAAAAGCGATGACGAAAAGAAAAAAAAGTACTTTCGAAAATGAATAATCTGGTGGTGGTGTTTAATGCGCGCCAAAAACCGATTATTTAAAAAAATCCAGTGTTTGTTAGCAAATGCCTTTGTTTTGTTATTTCAGCCCCATGGACCCATCCGTATCCCCAAAGCACCCAGTAGTGAGGTACGTTCTTGCATACCATTATACCACGATCCATTTCTTTAATTTTTTTCACGTTTTTTTTTTCTTGCTTTGGAGTTGAATAAGTTTATTATTAACCCACTTCTTATTTGCTGTTATTCATTTCAAAACAAAGAAAAAAGTCTGTTACTTTGACTGTTATGATTTTCTTCAACGTCAGTTGTTGATTGTAGAGAGATATGTTTGTATATTGATATTTGTTATATAACCGTGTGTAAAAATTGAATATCTTTATAATTTTCTAAACGAATGCCATAAGAATAAGTTATAATGTCAAAAAAAAAGTTAAAGCGACTCGTTTGCCACTGTTGTTTAAATTTCAAATTTTGTTATATATTTTGTGTCTCTTGTATTTTGCCAGATTAAGAATCTCTGACTGTTTTAGAGCATGGCCATTGAAAATTATGTCAGTAGAGATAAAAAAGAATAAAAAATGTTTATTGTATTAACGGGATGCGATAGTTCTACCATACCGACATTATCTTGCATATTTTGATTCTAGTAAAAAAATAAAACTTGGATTTATGTGAAATAAAAAAATGATTGCACTTTCTTGGTCAAATACTCCAAGTTCTCTTTTTACCAGAATCAAAATATCATAAGGTCGGTAAGGCAGGACTATCACATCCTTTTAAAACTTGATATAAACAATCAAGTAAGATATTCTGGACGAGGAGATTCAATGTTTCATGTATTACGTCTTTCATATAAATATAACTATGCCATTGCTGAAATTGCTGATAAATTGCTGATAAATTGCATGTCGATTATTATTGTTGTTGAACGGCATTTGGATTATATATACAATTGTTTTATAGATATGGTTAACGGCTAACAGAAGCTAACAATGTAATATCTCTTTTGAAATGAGCATTTATCAAGAAGGTGGCAAGTAATCGGCCGAGGCTTTAGTTGGCTGACTGTATCGCTGAGAGGGAATAAATGTTTTGTTACAGTGGTGCGACTACTAACGATGAACAAGTGAAACCACGCAGCCTACGCTTCACGTGGAGCATGAAGACGACCAGCAGTAGAGATCCATTAGAAATCATGTCGGAAATACGAAAGGTAAATCCTTCATTATTCCTATTCTTATTTTTCCATGATAATAATAATAATCAGAGTACATGAAAAAGTTTGAATTTTCTAGATGAGATTAGGACAGTTTTACTTTTTTCGAATACCATTGATTGCAAAGTGCTTGACAATTTTAATCGATTGGATAGTATATATATGCTAAGCTAATTGAAAATGTTACTAAATCGCCCAAATAATATACATGCAAGTTAACAAGGAAATGATTAAAAGTAAAGCAGCACTAACAGTTTCTCTGTAGCATTGGTGGAAGTTAATAATACCGATAGATAAATAAAAGCGTTTATAACGGCTTTTTTCAAGCTAAATTTTCTAACGACTCCCTCCCTAACGAATCTGTCGCTGCGCCCGCAGGGAAAAACGATCGTAAAGTACCCGTCTGCTCTCTTAATTTGAATTAGTGAAATTTCATCGCCGAGTCACCGACCGAAAATCAGTGTAGGTTCACGGTTTCGTTCCCGGTGAACCCGCGGTTGCGTAGGTTCACCGCTGGACAAATCCAGTGCGCGCACACTAATTTTCCGCCGGTGAGCCTCGCCCTCGCTACCTCAAACCAAGAGAGCCGATCGTCTCGCCCTCCCGAGCAAAAGCCCCTTGCAGCCAAGGCCAGGTCTAAACGTCCACCCATGGCAATGAAAACCCACAGGTCCTGGACGCGAACGAGTGCCAGTACGAGCAGCTGGAGCGGTTCCTGCTCCTGTGCGCCCACGGCGACCCAGCCACGGACAGCCAAGTCCAATGGGAGATCGAGGTGTGCAAGCTGCCGAGGCTCTCCCTCAACGGGGTGCGATTCAAGCGCATCAGCGGCACCTCCATCGGCTTCAAGAACATTGCCAGCAAAATCGCGAACGAGCTCAAGCTGTGACTGCCGGCCGCAGGCGCGCTCACCGCCGCTGCCCCGGTCCCTCCTCCCGGCCCGACCTGCGCCCACGCCGCCCCGGCGACGGCGGCGGCGGCGGCGGCGGCAACGGGAGCCAACCAGAGCCAGGCCCAGGCGGAGGCCGCGACGCGCACACCCAACGATCCATAACCCGCCAGCGGGCCAGTTGACGCGGACCCTCGCGCTCACCTCGAGCACCGCTTCGCCGTCCAGGAGCTCTACCTCTACCTGATCGACGACGCCGAGGATCGCAGCTCGAGCACCAGCCTCTCCTCCGCCTCCTCCCTCGAAGACGACCACGACGACCGCCACCCAGACGAAGATCGAGACGAAGATGAGGATGACGACGACGACGACGACGACGACGAGGATGGCTACGAGACTAGCGCCGGATCGAGCAGTCGCTGCTCCGATTTGGACAGAGACGACGACGACGCCCAGGAGATTTTCGTCTAACGACTGTAGCGCAGAGCTGGGCTTACCGAGAAAGAGAGAAAGAGAGAGTGAGAGAGTGAGAGATCGTTGGAACGAATGCGAGCGAGTGGATGCGACTCGGACGACGAACGCGACGACGAGGACCGACGCGACCGACCGCCGCCGCCGCTGGGGCAAACGAAAATCTTGCGAAAATCCTGTGATCCGTGGGCTGACGAATACGTATTGAAATACTCCCCGAGTGCCAAAATGGAGCAGTGCAAAGTGAGTTGAGAGAATGGCCGAGGCTCGAAAAATTTCTCTTTCGCCTTTCCTACATAGACCACGAGAAAAACAAAACACCATCCTGTATCGTTTCGATCGAAATGTAATCGGCCCCGAATCCGCCCCTCCCCCTTCGACTGGAATTGATTTTCGGTCCCCCGAATGAGCGATTGCTTCTTACTTTGGTCCACGACTATGGTTGATGCTCCTCTTCGGATTAGGCTAAAAAAGAACCACACGAAACACAGAGAGAATACAATCACTGACGTTGCGAACTATCGGACTGTTTTGAACTGTACAATCTTGAATTGAGATCAATATTGTCTTTCAACTTGTAGATGAATAATGAAACAAAAATACTATTCGAGAGATCATTGCGATGTGTGGCATCTGCATCGTTGAATTTAATTTATTTTGTATAAATATTATGTTTTTTTTTTTAAACAGTTACTACCCGATTCAATATAATATACATATATATGTATAATAACGAAACAGCTCGAATTTTTATCTATAGCTGTACTATTTATAATCGAGCTTCGTTTTTATTATTGTTTCTGTTTCGTACATTTGTGGTTGATCGATGCGACTAATCAGCACTTTCGCGTTTATACAAAGTCGATTATAACCTGACACTATCGATACCATGTTCAAAATAATCCGACAGTTTAGGTAATTGGTGTGTACACACAGGCGTCTCGTATCGTTTGGCGCTTAAACGATTTATATACCATTAATTATGTAATAACACTGCGATCAACTGAAATGACGATGCGCTTGCAGTCATCTCAGTTTTTACATTAATTCGTGCGAATAATCTCATGTTCATTGCTCATACACACACATAGTTAATCGATCTTAACGCGAGAAGAAAATAAAGAGTAAGCAGAGAAATTTTTCTGTCCGAGGCAATTTGGCTGACTGAATGGGATGTGCAAAGAAAACGGAATGAAGCTGAATGTCATTATATAGAAACTTGCTCCTCGAACTTGATTCTATTTTCAATTGAAATAATGCTTTTTTGCTTCCTGTTTCTCTTATTTCATTTCGGGTGTGCACCTTAAAAACTACCCACACCGAGAGGGACTGAGACTCGTGATCGCTATAGTGTGTTGCAATTTCTCCTTTAGTTTTGTCTTTTTTTCCTTTGGTTAATAATTGAAAGAAGCCTTGGGCTATCTGTAACGTCAATGTCAACGTGTCAGTTATCATTGAGAGATTGGTGAATAATGCAAAATATTGTTTAGCTAAACGGTGTTTCACCCCTCAGTCCCTGAAAAAGCGAGCGAGGCAGTTCAGTGTAAAGAAATCATTATTAGCAACAGTATTATTTTTACTTGGCACAATGGGTCTCGATAGTATAGTCGTGTCGCGATATGTAGTATTTTCACTGCACATAATTGTTGTAAATTTAAAAGAAAACGGGGAAAAAAATACAAAAATTATTGTATCAAAGTAAGATGAAGAAAACACAAAATAAAATTGAAAAAAAAAAACGGAATGTTAAAAGAGTTGGAAGCAAACGACTATATCATCAGGACTCCTTTTTATTGCGAAGGAATTTGTTGACACGATGACTAGTTTACGGGTAGGACTATGTGTGCAAACAGTATGATTGGACTCTTTGAAAATAAAAGAGATTGCAAAACTAAAAGTAAGTATATTGAAATAAAAAATGAACATTTCTATTACTTGAAGAAAGTTACATTTTCATCTAGGCATGGTGGATAAAATAAAATGCTGCGCTAAATTGATGTATTAAATAAGGGCTGCATACGTGAGAGCAGTGTTAATAGGACGGTTTCGCATTAATTTTAATAGCCACAAATTGACGACTCCTTGATTTGGCTGAACATCTTCCAAGTTTTCAATAATCGCGATGCAGCCGCATCGAAGAGTATTAATTGTTTTAAGTAAGTATTCGAAAGTGTAAAAAATTTACAAACTACCCGATCTGTGAATTTGAAACAATTTTTTCACGCGTTGTTTTGTACCCCCTAAAGTTTCAATACTAAACGGAATAATTGATACTTTGAGGAAAAAACGAGATTGTATTGTTTAGTTAAATCAATGACTCGACGATTTATCGCCGATAAAATTAAGTGGAATCGACTACTTATAAACTTTTTGATCATTTTTATGATGCTTTACTTTTTTATGTACACTACAAGTTCGCAGTTACACAGCATTATTCACACTGAACAATTTATTGATGATAATAATAGTTATTATTATTGCATTATTATTATAATATAATTATAACTGAATAAAAGTCAAAGGCGATGTATTATGATAAAGCTAGGAATGAAGAGATTTATCAGTGAAATGTAGAGATTTCGATCGAAAATCGAGTCGAACAATTTCGTATGTGTGTGCGGGTACATGCATGCATATGTGGCTATTTGATTGCGTATGTGAGTAGAAGAGAGAACGAGAGAGAGAGAGAGAAAGTGTGTTTGTGTGTGCATGTGAAAGAAAGAAAGCGAAACGCACTTGAAAATCTGAACAATTGCCACCAAGATCTGCTGTTTCTACAAAAGATTTAACAATAAATTTAGGTATTACAATCGGCTATATTGTACTCTTTATTCTTCTGCGATTGAGTGTAAAGTGCGGCTGATCGAACAAAATAAAACGTCTAGTGGTGTTGTAAGACAAATCGCAGATAGAGTGTAAATATAATAATTGAATAAAGGTACTAGATTAAATGAAATCATCCTCATGTTAAAAAAAAAGTAAAGAAAGAAATTAAGTACATATAAGGAGACAACCTGCGGCGAGCTTCATCAAACATCTAAGTGATCGCCTAAAATTAATTAACTTTGTTACTGTTAGCAAGACTTATTTATTTACAAGCTGTACAAGATTGATTTTTCATATTTCTAATACTTGCTATGAATGATCAATTCCATGTAATTCAATACGAAAGAAAAATAAATGAAACGTACAACATTGTAATATACAGTGCTGTAAATCGATAAATGACTGATAGCAAATAAGTATCGAGATCAGCAATCTGTATAATTCGTTGATTGGATAAATGATCTTACATAATAACAATGAAATTCATAAAACGCAATGTGTGTACGTTAAAGACACTGAGACTCGTTCTCATTATGTGTGTAAGAAACAAAAAAAAAATTAAAAACAGGCATTATATACATGTACACACAATTTTTTTGCAATCAAATTATTTACAATCCAAGACTAAGGTGAAGACAACAATGTAAAATAAAATATTGAGTAAATCACGTTACACTTCAATTCTCTTGTTAATGATACAAGTTAATCTAGAAACATTGTAAAGCATCTTTGGTAGGAAATCATATGCAAAAATCACTTTTGTTCATTCATCGTGTAAACAGTGCAGTGCATCAAGTACAATATTCAAGCGTTATGCGCGACTGTCTCTGTAAATTGTCGCTGTAGTAGTGGATATTATTAGCGGTTAATCAGTAAGATCCCTAGTAATATAAATGGTACAGAACCCTTAACACTACGTAGGTAAAATTATTATATTGTTATCAAAAAAAAAAAAAAAAAAAACGAAGAAAAACCACATGACCCATCCTTGGATGATTTGCTTGAACAAAATATTGTATAAATAAATGGAATAGTTCACATCCAAGGAATTTCATTAGTTAAGTAACACTCGTTAATTTCACATGAAGAGTTAGTGGTCCTACGACTGGACAGACAACATTCAACTTCTTCCTCTAGCCTCAATTCAAGTCAAAGAAACTTTTATTTTTTTAAGTTTACTCTTTTTCTTTTCACTAAATAACATTTACAAAGAGAAAAATAAAAAACATTGCCTGTACAACTGTTTGCAATTACATAAATATTTCTATCACGTATAAAACAAACACTCAACACTTTTGTTTGTAGATAGGTACATAAAAAGCTTTGCCAAGTGTTTTCTGGTGATCGGTATCTCTTAGCCAAAATGTAGAAAAATCGTTTATAATAAAATGGTAACACGTATTGTTTCCTAACTGCCATCTTTACACTTATCGATACCTAAAATTTGCTATAAATGTATGATTTTTCTTTTAAACACAAATTTACAAACTATATGCAGAAACATGAGGCTCAACAGGGATAAAGAAGCTGAACGAATTCAGTTTTAAATCCAATTGATCAATTATATTTAAATAATAATATTAAAAAAAAAAAACATTATTGATTTATGATCAACACAAAATTGTTTTATTTACATTGAATAAGAGAGTAGGTCTATACATTATTTTTATTTATAACAAATAAATAAATTGAAACTTGTTTATATGCAACAATTTTGCTTTAAATGACGTAAATTTTTAATATTTAATTTTCTATTCTGCAGTTGTTAATATCAGCACTGCCGTAAGGGTTAAATTAAAATATTCTCTCTTCAAATACCTAATTAAACGTAATTTTTTTCTGTTACATCTATTATCTCCGTTTCGCCCCACGTTTCCCAAAATTTCATATTGTTTCTTCATTAAAATTTTTAATCTTACCACAGTATATAACGTCAAGTGATAAATTATTTTATGATTGTTGCAATAAATATTAAATTTTTTCGATTTTAATTTTATTTATACTTTTATATTTAACTTTATGCAAGTAAATAATAATTTTTATTTTTATGAAAATTTTCTATATTATCATTTGGTTGCACTGAGAAAAGATGTATTTTTTTACGTTACACTGGAATATTGGACTCCGCCTCTGCGCAAGAGGATTCACACACTAATCGCATCAAAGTAGTCTTACAATTTTCTGCGCCAGCTGCAACGTGAGCGGAAACAACTGACTCTTATATTAATCTAAAAGTATGAGAATGCGTCGGGCCACTGGTTCCATTATTTTTGGGGGGCTTCAGGGTCAGATTAAGTACCTGTTATCGCGTGCAACTAATTTTAATTGTCACTGTATAGAGTCCACCAAAAGGTACGATTGCTTTAATTAGAACATCTGAAACAAATTTGAAGTCTCGTTGAGTGAGTTTTGTTAAGTAAATAATTGAACTGAAAGCCACGTCGATCGTGGAGAGTTGAACAATTTACGATTAATGAAACACGTTAAATTAAACGAAGCAGGATTTAAAAATTTACGGAGATGCTCAACAAGAGATCAATTACATTTCAAGGATCAATAAGCTGAAACTTGTTGCATAGGTACTATTGGCTGGCGAAGCTTTTAAACAAATCGAAAGAAGTGACACTTTGATAGAGAACATTCGGACTTTAGGTGGTGATACCAATACAGGAGACATGTAGGATATCATAGCAGAATATCCAGAAATATACAAAACTTCGAAATATTTTGACAAATATATTTCGCAGAACCTTTTATAATTGAAAAATATAAGGTACTACCGTGGAGTGGTCGTACCTAAAAAAGGAAAACAATTATTCTTTTCTTACAAAAAAAAGCTACATAAACTACGCCTATAGTTTCAAAAAGATAAAGTAATTTCTGATTTTAATCCCGAGATTTATCTTTAATGTTTTGATAATTTGGCTTTTTTGAAAGAAGTCATACTGTACTTAAATGCAGCTGCTAACAGTATGAAAATATTACTTTATATACACTAAAAAATTGATATGCATCAATAAATTTATGAAGCATATGTAATAAATTTCTAGTTGGAGTTACTATTTAGATGTAACACTTTGTTTATAATTGTATGATTAAAATTATAATTTAAGAAAAATCATTATCAGAAAAACTTTCACTTGATTTTTTATGTATAGTAGATACATATTTGATTTTTCAATGGTAAACTTCTTATTAAAATAAAAATTGATATTATTGGTACAAAACTTTGTTGTTAAATCAACCCTTTTGACCTCCACAAGTAAAAAAGGTACATGTGTTCATTTAATGAATAATGAAAATTCAATCTAATTATATTAATGTCGGTAAAACAGGCGACTTCGGCATTCCCTTAAATAATATGCAACTTCTAACTTATATATTTGTAAATGATTTATATTTCATCAGTATTATCAATACAAACGCCGTCGGAAAAGTTCAGATGTGATGCGGAAAGATGCAAAAAAATCAGTCGTTTCTACTGACTCCTTCATTATTGCTCATTATAGTATAATTAATTGGATAGTTTTACAAATAAGCAGGTATGGTTGTATTCATATATACGTTATTAATATATGTATCTTATTTATATTTGTTTTTTATAATGTATCAGAAGTGCGGAGCACGAATTGTTAAGCACTAAATAATTGACATATTTCCTATATTCATTTTGGTTTTAATTGAGAGCTTATTATTGTGCCTTTCGGCTATCCCTACCTGCCTGCTAACTTCATAGTGTCTTGTGAATTTGGACGATTCTAGCGTGATCCTGGTAAGTGTTCGATTGCCTATCGTTAACGAGATAAGAACGTTGTTTATTTCTATACGACGGCTTTTTTTTCTTTTAAAGTGCTTTTTTAAGCTCGATAAATTGTTTTCAAACTCTGAACCAATTTTTCTAAAGAAACTAAGTATTCAAAATAACTTTTCTTATATGAAAGTACAATTCTTGAACTGTAATAGCCTAAATAAAATTTATGTTAGAGAAGTGAAGGATTCCTGATGAGTAATCAAATATAAAATAAGTATATACCAGTAAAAGCAATATCAGGCACAGATTCGGTTCATTTTTTAACATTATTGTCGGATACTAAAAGACTGGAACTAAAATCGCTTTCAACGTTACAAGTTACGGCTGGATTTTGGTATTGGAAAATCAGCGGGATCGATATCATTAGGTAGACATCCAGCTGGATTCTTTCTACCGAGGAATATTAGTATGTGATAATAATAATTACGTATAATCATTACTTTAATTCATAGGTTTGATACTTTTGTTATTATTCATTAATTGTTCTAGTTCATTATATTATTATAAAAATTTCTATCTATACATAATTGTTCGACAGTTCTTCGTCAGCTATCATTTAAGCCATTACATAAAAAGTTATGATGAAAAATGTGTGGACGGGTTACTCGTCTTCCTGCATATGACAACAGTTCTGTTTGCACGAATTAATTCTTCTACGTCTACATTTTACTTTTTTTAAAGTTTTTTTTTATTATTCTTTGCTTCTGTATTAATTAAGTGTAGAAAAAAAGGTGTAACAAAAAATTTCTTCGAGACCTCCAGTTTGCAAAATGTCGGGCGCGCACCTTAGCGCGCGTGGCTATCGCAACTCCATGCATTGCTTTGGAGGTTGTCATAAATAAATTTTGGCTCCCCGCAGGGGCTTGTAGAGGCTTGTAGATGCTTAGAGTTACCAAACATCCTTATAACTAGTTAGTTATATAAATTTTTATTGTTTAATTATAATTTAAATATGTTTCAAGCGAAAAAAAATTCTTTTCAACGGATTTGAACTTCAGCTGCTTCGGTTCCTGTCCGTAAGTAGGTATATAGGCTCTGGTACTTATATAGGTATTCAGTGCCTCTCTTCCTCCGCTTTTCTAACCGGGTATACCCATCAGGGAAGAGCTAATCAGCGTGAAACTCTATTGCGTAGACTCAAGTTCGGGGCACGGTATACAAGTGTCAGCTGGGTGAAGTCTCAAGCCTGCTGCCTGTGACGCCTATGACGGCTGTGACTCAAATTCGTGACTCCAGTGACCAGTCTGCTGAGTTTCCGCTCCGCAGGCCACAGTCCTGCTTATATATATATATAATTAACTTGTGTACTACGCGTGTGTGTATACATATAGATATAATCATCGTACAAAGTTTATAAACAGTTCGCAACTGTCATTCAAAGTTCAAATCTTACAATGTGTATAATGTGTAATAATTAAAAAATAAATTATACGCTAATATAAAATGGATAGAGTATCTGCTGAATTCCATAAAAATGTATCTTTGCTTACGAAATTCGTTTCTCCAAACGATGATTTCAAAAAACATTTTAAAGAGGTAACTAATAATACTTTTATATCAGAATTAAAAAATTACATATTTACATATTTTAATGCTTGTGTTACTTCGTTTATAGGGTATCTTTGATAAACCCAATACATTGGGTTTTATAAGTGTTTCTTTTTTTTTATTGAATGTATACTACAAAGATAATATAAAAAATAAAGTTCAGTGGCCAGTAACTTGTAAACAAACTGAAAATAAGTTCCGTAACAATGTAAGAGAATGCTTAATGTCTATTGCAAATGAAAATCCTGATGTTAATTTTCCACCAATTTTTGCTTCACATTTATTGTTAGCTAAGGGCAAAAAATTCATTCTAATTATGTGGAAATTTTCTCTTGTTGTACTTCGTAGATATTTGACCAGAGGTAATTATAAATTATTTCTACCTTTTTTTTATATTAATATTTTCTAATACACGACTTTATTTTCTTAGAGTATAAATCTGTTATTTCATTTTCACCAAAACCAGGGTCTTTTGATGAATTAACAAAAGTATTTTTAAATAATTTTGCAAATCACAATCAGAAAGAAATTTCAAATACTCGAAAAAAGAGAGACAGCACAGAAAAACAAGCAAATGATTTTCTTAGGTATTAACACAGTATCTATATTAGTAGTTTATACATTAATACATTATTATTTACAGAAAAAAAAATAAAGAGCAAAATGAATTAAGATTAAAAATTTTAAAGACGAGAGAGGACTTGAATGAAATACTTGTCAGTGCACCAGTTAATGATGTTGTCAAGAAGAGATTAATTAATATAGATGATAATGAAATAGTTGATAGTAAGTTACATTCTTTATTTGATGCTTGAATTTAAAGATTTGCTAATCTATTATTATATTTTTGTAATATTCTAGCATGGTCTACATTTGTAAGTACTGAATCGATTAAGTTACTGGAAAAAGATCATAATTATTTAAAACAATTAAATACCTTATTAAAATCTGTAAGCAACATAGTATCAATTTTAAATGGTAATTCAAAAGTACTAAATGCTCTTAGCCTTGATCGAATCAATCTTGATCCAATTTATAAATTAGTACCACCAGAAAAGCAGGTAATTTTATTAAATAGTTATTTGTATAATAAATAATAAAACTATATAGCAGGCTTAATAGTATTATTTGACTTATTTTTTGTTTTACTTAGGTCCTTGTTTATAGTTTGTACAATCAAGAGAATTTAAACTTACTAAACTTTTTTTTAATTATCAATCTATTGCTACAAAAAATGAAAAAAAATTTTTTAAAAAACCAATATTTGGAATCATCTAAATATAACAGTATACTGCAGTCGAATAACAATGATATGAATACTGGATTATGTTATTTTCAAAATTTACATGAACAAGTTGTAAATTACATGAACAGTGAAATTGAAAAGACTGATGAATTTAATGACACCCTAAGAATTTTCACAACAATCCCTGAATATAATAAATTACTTTTGATGCCATCTCCATCAATCCAAATAAATAGTTATGAAACAGGGCGAAATAATTATCCAAATCATTTGAAACTTACTCCTGTTGAAGGTAAAGAGTAACTTAAATAAGTAAAAAATATTTTTAATAGCTATAAAGAAATACAATATTACTTTATCATTATTTATGCAGGAGCGCACAGAGAACTTTTTTCTAGATATTCATTCAATAAAGATAAAGTCAATAATTTTGGAAAAAGGAAACCTCTTTTTGCACAGCGCATCAACTTTGATGATACGACAATGTATGAATCAAATAGTGATAAACAATCAGTATCTCTAAAGAGATTTACGCCAACAAAAATGAAGTCCAATTTTAAAAATGTTAATAGATATTCTCGAATTTTTTCATCCCGGACAATAATTGACAGTAGAGGTAAAAAATTGCTTATTGCATGAAAATAGTAAAAGTGTAACTAACAAATGATTCATTGTATATCTTTTTCATGAAATTTAAACAGTCAAGAATAGTATAATGATGAGTGCTGAAAGTTCCATGTTACCTTTCGTTTCGAAACAACATTCTATTTCATTAATGGATTCCAGTAATTTAAGTCAAGAATTTTCTCAAGAGCCCTTTTTATTGAATCCAAATTTAAACTCTACCATTAAACCTTCAAAATTGGAAGATATAGAAAAAATACCAGAAAAAAGTAACAAACGGCGATCTATTGGCGATTTAGTTGAAAGATATAAAAAACTGATTCAAAAACGTGATACAAATATGCAAGTATCTAATAGCCCAAAACCTTTGGATGAAGAAACGGCTATTTAGCTTTGATTCATTGTTTTATATGTATAAAGTATTATATAAATTTTACTGTACAGTTGAAAAAATTTTGTATGTTGAATTTTATACTTTTAATGTATTTTTATACTTTATAATAAATAATAAAAAAATTAAATAGATCAGAAAAATTTAATTGTGAATGCTATACTTATTTAAGCAATCACAACAAATAAATGAATTAAAAAATTTTTTTTCCTGATACAAACTTCAGAGCCATATTATTTAAAGGAAAAATAATCAATATTCTACATATATAAAGTATAGCATGTATTATTTAAATGTTACATATAAGAGTAAATAGTATTCATTAAATGATATATATAGAGGTAAATAGTATTCATTAAATGTACAAAAGTTACATGTGCTTTCAGATTATAAAAAATGTTTTAAAAGTTAAACCAAAAATATACCATTTCCTTGTCCTTGTTTAATTACACAGTATATTGGCCAACAAGTTATTTATAGTCTTTCGTTGCATTACAATGTATATTTCCTCAGTTATTACGTAAATAAAGCCTTGCTTTGCATAATAAAAAGTTCTTATTAGAATACTCATAAATTTGGCTATCAAAATATTGTTTGATCTTTGGATAAATGTATCTTGCAGAAAATATTAATTATAAATTATTTCTGCTATTGCTAATAAAAAATTGTTGGTATTCAAACAGTATGTATATCATATAAAGCCATCTACTTTAGAAAGGCACAAAGTGGCAATCCTAAAATTAGGTACGAAGCATTGTCTTTTTTTTCTCTTAGTTTAAACTTATTAAAATTTACTGTTTTTTTTTAATCTTTTCTTTTTTTGATAAACCGATTTTTAACGGCATATGTAAGTGACATCTATATAAACATAGTCACTTGAAATAAACAACTCTTGTACATACATTTTAAAATATCATTCAACGATATCTCACAACAATGTTAATCGCCGATGAATTCGCATTTAATCTCTGAAGAAAATTTCAAGTTCTGTGATGATTGTCGAGATTCGGTTTTTAAAATTTTTTTTATCCATTTTCCTATTCAGCGAACCACTATTAATTAATTATTTTGGTTCATTGGGCTAGGTTCGATAATAGAATTTTGGCTAAAAGTATTAATACAACATTAATTGATGAAACTAAATTATTTTTTTATTTTAATGAAATTCAATCCTACCTCATCATGATTTTCTTCTTTATTGGCAGTATCATCTTCATCACCTGAACTGTCACCTCCAGAGCTGTCTGCAGAATTACGCTGCTCTTTATTATCATCTTTATCATCTGTTGCTGATCTGGCTGCAGCAGCTTTACTAACGGTATCAAAGCATTGTAAACACACTCTTTGTGCTTTATGTTTATTTTTTAGAGCTAAAATCAATCTTTTATTACTACAAGGACCACACACTACTGCTCCGCATTGCCTGCAATGATGCTAAAAGAAAAAAAAATTTATTTACTATACGTACATTATTAAATGTTGATGAATGCAATATTTACCCTTCGATTTAAAACTGTAAATTGTGTTTTGTTACAATGCATACAAATTGTAGCCTCATTATCTGGAACCCAAACAGCAGCATGATTTTCTACTGGTTTTTTACCACCTGCAAAATAGAAAAGTCCGTAAAATACATCATTAAGATCAAAATTTATTAACAGCTCATGATTTTGATTTTACTTTTTCTGAGTAAATTTTCGATACATTTTGTAATATGTGCCATCCACTCTTGTTTTTCTGTTGCAGTAGCAGCATAAACGGCAAAAGATTTTAACACTGTTTTTATTAACCAACCATTTCTATATTCTGTAAGAAATTATTAAACATTTACAACACTGAACAGTGTAAAAGTTTAGAAACCATATTTTAAACTTACGTCCATCATCAGCTAATGATTCAAGTTTAACTTCTTCTAATGGAATTATATGCTGCTTATTGTACTATAATACAAAAGAATAATATTCAATAAAGTTAATCCTATTATCGCAGTAGATCAATTGTACAATCATCATCATACTGTTACCTTCTTTTTATTTATTACTATATTTCCATAGACCAATATATCATTGAATAGAAAAAATTGTCGTCGTTTTGGTTTTTTCCTACACATTTTTGTTAATACTCCTTCGCCAACTAACACCCTCCCAGAAACGGCAAGAGGCTGTAAGCACAAAACAAAATTTATAATTCTATAAGTTCCAAAGTTTATAAAAAGCAGTTATCAAGGACAATATATAGAATTTCTAATGTTTATAAACAATTTAATGTGCATAAAGTATTTACTCAATGGATATTGTAAATCATTACCTCGCCAGAACTGCCAAAGCAGTTCTCCACCATCGTAATCCTCCTGGCATTAGCCTCACTGTTCACTGTAAGTAGAAAAACACAAATTTATCAGCAATATTTCAAAAGTTCACTACAGTGTTGAAACAGAAATTTCGTAGGCGATTCGTCTACTTTAATAGAGAAAGCAAGTAGCTGTCAAAAACTAGTTCACTGATGTGACAGCTCACGTCATTTAATTCAGACAATTCGAACCAAGCACAACTCAAAATGAGAAATGGCAATATAAAAAAATATTAGCGTGATAGTGTGATTAAACAAATATCAATTGAAATGATAAATAAATGAAATAAATGCACAAAAAGATCCGAACTAACCAAGTCGGTCAACCATGATTCTATGTATGAATCAACAGGGCTGGCAACAGCAGGAAAGGAAGCATCATATGAATCACGCACTCTGTCAGTTCGGTACTCGCAGCAGAGCTCAGCGCCTCAGCCTCGGCCCTCGAGTCTAGTCAGTGTGTGTCCTGTGAATGTGTATTTTAATGTGTATAGTGAAGAGTACTGCAAGTGTGCAACTGTACGTGCACGGCGCACGCACTGATTGCTCAATGCTGACGTAGGTGTGCCTGGACTTGCGCTCATCGAATAGTAGAGCCGTAGAGGTAAATGTGGGAAGGAAATACAACTGTCGACAACTTCAGAGCTGAAAATCGTCTTCCTAATCTGTACTGTGAAGTAGTGTGCAAATCGATAGTAATCATATGACCAGAGACCAGCCCGACCTGCTGATGTTCTCTCGACTCGTGGGCGTTTTTATTCTGCATCTAAGTTTTCAGCAATAAAATACATGCTAAATTGCAGAAATCATCGCTGCACCACTTTATAAGAAGTTAGTCGAGGACAATAATTCAAATAAGCAACAATGAAGGTCTGCGGTCCAAAGTATGCCTTGTGTGGGCTCATTATTTCTGTCTGGGGCATCTTCCAACTTGTAATTTTTATTATTATTCATTATTTACTGATTGTTAATAAATCTTACTCTTTTAGGAATAATTAAGATAAAAAAATAATTTATTATTCAACTATTTCAGGTATTAATGGGCATCTTCTTTTATATTAAAAGCGTTGCTCTCATTGAAGATCTTCCACTGAATGAGAGCGGGTATAAAAAACCAGAAGATTTTTACATGGATGCAGACAGTGGATTTACTAGTAATGCTTATAATTGTTGGATAGCTGCTTGCATTTACGTATTAACATTCTTATTCTCTGGTCATCAATTTTATCTGAATTCAAGATCGTCGCTCAGTGTTTGATTGAGAAATGTGTATCATACCTGTAACATTAATTTTTTCATCGAAGAGAATGAAACTACATGAATTAATCTTCATATTTATTCCAGTCGAGTAGATCAGTATTTTTGTGAATTCTCTTCAGGATTAGATGTAACTTGATTTTTATGCAAGTTATATATTGTACAATATCTGTACCTTGTGCTTGTTATCTTCATGTAAATATGGTTGTAGAGCAAAGCTGCTTGAACAATTTAGAGTATTTAGTTGTCAGATCGAAATATTGAAAAAAAGTTTTGTTTATGATATTTTTAATATTATATTATATTATAATTTTGTTTCCAGAACAATATGTACATTATTAAAATATCTAATTCAATTTTGTGACAAACAAGCAAATAAACTTGATAATTCATAATTCTCTTCTCGTTTCGTTTATACTTTCCCTTATACTTTAGAATTAATTATTTTCATAAAAGTATCATAAGGATTTAAAAGTTTCAAAATTGGTGGTTAATATTTTCATAATATTTTTAGAAAATACTTATGAAATTTGCACCTACCTATTAGTCATTCTTTCCTGAGAAATCCTTGTAATTTGAGTGCAAACTACACTGTAGTCAGTAGTGTGTGTGTGTATACATGTATATGCATACAAAGTAGAGTAGCATTTTTTGTTGAGTATCTGTATCTGGCATCTGCTGATAGTTATGTATGTGTAATTTCATTCTTTGTAATATATAGTTATAGAATTCACTTTCTGTAACATGTTTTATTTTAATATGAGTAATACTGATAAAGTGCAGGAGCAGACCAATCAATTGTCTGCTGTCAAAATGTTGCCAGAGTATACTAATTTATTATTTTAGTTGTATTTTTTCAAGAAATATGTAAATAGATTTGTATGCAAACACTATTTAGTCTTTTCTTTTACAAATAAATAGTTTTTTTATTAAAGT
Organism: Megastigmus dorsalis; assembly: GCA_900490025.1. NCBI lineage: Eukaryota > Metazoa > Arthropoda > Insecta > Hymenoptera > Megastigmidae > Megastigmus > Megastigmus dorsalis. Next base: position 18,156 of record UELU01147268.1, read on the forward strand.
TTTGTACAAGTGCAGTTAAAGGAAAATCATTAGTTTCCTTTTTATGAGGTTAGTTTGATTTATTCTTAAATAACTTGTTGAATTCAATTTTTATGCATGAAATATAAATGTATGAGAAACATATGTCGATATTAAATATATAAAAAAGTATGTAATATAAAAAGAAAAATTTTTTAAATTCAATTTAGATTGTGTCAAGTTTTGATTATACTCTAGATCAGTATATATTAGACCTAAAATGGATAGTATTACTGAAGAATCTAACGATAATGAACAAGTAGAAACACGAAGAATTCCTTTTACTTCTAAACTAGCATATGGAGTAGGACATGTTTTAAATGATATTTGTGCATCAATGTGGTTTACTTATCTATTAGTGTATTTTCATCTTGTACTAAAGTTTAGTCCTGCATATGCAGGTTTAGTTTTATTAATTGGACAGATCGCTGATGCTCTTGCTACTCCATTTGTTGGATTACAATCTGATAAAGATGACGATTTTTGGTTGTGTCGATATGGTAAAAGAAAAACTTGGCATTTAATAGGTAAGCTACTGATTTTAAAACAATTTTATTTTTATTTATTTATTTATTTTAGTTATACACAGACTTTTCATTTCTATTTTTTTTAATTATATCTTAATTTCTAGGTACTGTTTGTGTGCTAGGTACATTCCCATTTATCTTTTCTCAATGTGTTGGCTGTGAGACAGCACATCATTGGGCACAACTCGTATATTATGCAGCTTTTGTAATTATATTTCAATTTGGATGGGCTTCTGTTCAAATATCCCATTTATCACTAATTCCTGATCTTAGTGCCTCTGAGGATGAGCGTACAGCTCTAACAGCAATTCGGTATGGATTTAATGTTTGTACTTAGATACTATTTACTATAACAGTTAAATCATTCAAGCAATATATTATATTATTTTATTTTCAAATTCAGATATAGTTTTACTGTATTTTCAAATGTTTTTGTTTACTGTGTAACATGGGGAATATTGCATGTTACTACTGAAAATCCAGATGATCAAATTGGTCCAAAAGATGTATACAAATTTCAAGAAATCGTTCTAATTGGAATAGCTGTTGGTTTTATAGCAACAATTATTTTTCATCTATTTGTGAAGGAAAATAATGCAGGAAGTGCTCTGAGTAAATTTGATTTTATCATTTTAAAATAAAAAATAGGTATAAAAACTTTGTTACAAACCATTTTTATTAGGTGTTTCAGAAGAACAGTCAGAACGGCAACTGAAATCGCCATTTTCTTTATTTAAAGATCCAGAGTTATACCAAGTAGCTCTCATTTACATGCCTACTCGATTGTTTGTAAATTTAGCACAAACTTATATTCCACTATATTTACATGAGACATTACATATGCCAGCCACCTCTCTTGCTATTATACCATTGATAATGTATTTAAGCAGTTTCAAAGCTTCGTTAATGATTCAATACCTCAATTCAAAATTAGGAAGAAAAATATCATATTTAATTGGTGCATTAATGGGAATAGGTGCCTGTGTGTGGATCTGGTTCGGCAAGGGAGATCAATTTGTTAAACTTTTCATATATCCAGTATCTCTACTTTTAGGTATTTATATAGTTTTTATAGTTTTCTAAATCAAGTCGCTTGCATATAGTACAATGAACTAATGAATGCTTTATTTATAGGTTCTTCTGGTTCCATAATGATTGTGACTAGTCTTGCTATAACAGCAGATTTTATCGGCCACAGTACTGAAAATGGGGCATTTGTCTATGGTATAATGAGCTTTGCTGACAAACTTTGCAATGGAGTTGCTGTCATGTTAATCCAAGCTATGTAAGTACTAAAATAAAAGATTAACATTTTTTTATCAATGAGAAGCATAAAAATAAATTATATTTATAAATGATAAGTTATTCCATCTCAATACTTATTAATTGTCAGTACCTGCCTAGTGCCTTTTCATACATGTTCAATTTAATAAAAAAGAAATAAGTTTTCATAATAGAATCGTAATTGATACTTATTTGTCATACAGTATATACAATTGTTGTAAAAGATATAATAAAATTGCCACATAAAAAATGTTTCAAATTAACAAAGCATAATTGAAAATTAATTGTCTTGCTAAGCACGTCTTCATCTAATTTCCATGGAGAATCATGCATATTTTGCAAATTAAATGTTTTCTTCAACTTTAAATAATGTACATATACTCCAGTTTGTCAAAATTTTTTAATTAGATCAGCATTGGGCATCCTCCTTTATCATTATTTAAATATTAGTTTAGACATATATACATATATAATCTATATATACCTATAAATATTATTATAACGTGTACATTATAAAAAAAGCATAAAGAAAACAACATTCTCAGTAATATAGGTCTGGGGTACGGGTACGGTAAGACACCAAACATTGTATGATGAAGAATTTTTATTTATCAACATGAACCAACATTCACCTAATAATAATTATTTAAATCTTTATTAGCAATGTTTCGAAAGTTTCCCATCTCAAACTTGAAATTTTTGTGTAGTCACATGACGTAAACGTTTATCAATAAGGAAAATACGTAGTCAAAAAATCGAATTAATTCGGAATTTCCCAAACGTAGGCTAATCAAAACAGTTTATAATTTTAATCTCTTCGTGTTGCTGTTGCTTCTTGCTGATAATTAAAATCCTTCGTCATTTAAATTATTGCAACGAAAAATAAGTTGTACACTATTTAAAAATGCTATTACAAATATTATGTACAAAAAAATTTTCATAATACATCATTCAAAAAAAGTATTGCATCACATTACTTTATCTGAAAATTGCCAAATTTCGATATAAAGTCTTTCATAAAGGAAAATCATCGTAACCCCTCTCATGCTTTTTTAATTAAATACGGAAACCAGAGCTTTACCATTCGATGATTAATAATATCGGTCTGTGAAATTAAACGTCTTCGATTGAATTCGAAAAGTTTGGAAGCTTGACGATGCACATGAACTTGTATAATTTCTTTTCCACAATTATTCTAACAATGGTATATGAAACTCAATTCAAAATAAATATTTTTCGAACACGAAGATACCTATGATATCGAACAATAATTTGGAATGATTTTTTAATATTGTATAAATATTTCACAACGTCGCAATTCACTAAATTGAATCAAATAGTCAACAAGTCCGTAGCAGATAAGACGCGTTGATCGTAACCCATAACGATTTTTGTTTGTTCAATGTGAAATGATTAATGGGACTCGAAGTTCTCCCAACGGTAATTCACCATGATAACACGTAAGAATCGATTTGCATTATAACACTTTTTGAATTTTTATACGGGCAATGGAACACAATCACTTTTATATCACTCAATTTGTAATAAGATCCACGTAGCATATCATTACCATTCCTAAATTTTAAAAGAACTTAATTTTCCAAAAATATGGAACTATGAAAAAGTAGAATCTCACGAGGATTGCGAATAGGTCAGAGCAAATATTACGATCCAAAAATAGGTTTCGGCAACCGTGCCTTTAAAAAGAATTTATTTTATTACTTATGCCTGAGCGGCTATACGTGACAAACGAGCATAAGCTGCGGAGCTTCGCTCATTCACCTCGTTTCGGTCAAAACGATGGGTAAAAAATACCAGTAGTCGTATATATATGCTTCAAGCCATTATTATAGGCATCACCGAAAGTGTACCTTAAATCTAGAACTTGGGCACGCGGCAAAAGTTGGCTTATCATAAACTTCTCGCGTAAAAATGTTAAACGTAGTGGTCAATATCTAATTGCTTCGTTGAACAAACATTTTTACCTGAATTATTACTTTTCCATCTGTAGCTATGCAAATACACTTAAAAGTTTCCATGCGCAGCGATTAACCGCGTGCAATTGTTTGAATTTATATTACTGTCGCAATTTAGACGCTGTACAAGGGACTGCAGCGACTACTACAAGGAAGTTTTGGCGTTCGCGTGCGGCGGATCGGCAATTGTCGGCCTAATTATGACCCTTAGTCGAAAGTCCTGCGGCCGATCCCTAGACTCGGCAGCGGCGGCTCCTTACCTCAACGCCCAACATCACGAGAACGTGGACAACGAGATTAACGAGTCGCTCATCGAGCGCGCCGAGGATCCATGAACACATATAATATATATACAGCAAAGTATTAAGTTATACGCAGCGGGTATTATTGCGTAATTGTGAAGCGGATTGTTGTAATTGACGAAGATCCTGTTGCTGGATGAAATGAGACTATAGAGAGGAAGTCTTGTGTAAAAGTACTTAGCTTATATTAGATCAATTTTAGACAAGACTTTCATTTAAGGGGATCTTTGATTTTTTTATCGATAAACATGAATACTGACGATGTGTACATACATATATTTTTGTTATTCCAAGAATGTATTAATAATATTTCATTGGTATTATACAAGCAACATAATATCAAGAGGCAACTATTGTGATATTTAAAAGATTGGTGCTAGCGAGCTTTCTTCTACAAAAAAAATATCCGTAATGGATCATTAGGTTTTTCTACCACGACTATAATCATTAAATGAATCATTACTTGAATCTCGCTGTGACCCAATAGCTACTCGAAAGTCTTTCCGAGCTGTTGGAAAAACAAAAATCTGTGCAAGAATCGTGACATTTCAACTACCGTAATATTACATCTATAACTTTTCCAACGATAAAGTCTAATGTATATGTTGCAATAGCTTTAGAGTTTGATAAGTAGGTATAGTTTCTCCATAGTAGGAACGCCCGATTAACGTCTATACCAAGTTTTCGCTCAATTTTGAATTTCCTTCAGTGCAAGAAAGATCGGAGAGTCGCACAGCCAGAAAATTAGATCTATATAGGTATAATTATACGAATCTCTTCCACGCACAAATTTTATTATATCACGATTTACAATGTAACATATACCACGATGTACATATATAAATCTGAGATTTTATCAAATAAAAATAAAGAAAAAAAAAATAATAAAAACATATATTAAAACTTGATTCTTCAATCCGCGGTATACCCATACAGTAACATCGCAGTGAGTTAATAGTTCCCGTTGGTGGATATCTTCAATATAGAGGAGCGTCGGCGCTTATCAAAGAAGATCCGAATAAAAAAGTCGCTTGATTTAATGGGCTAAAACTCGTGCAGTAAGAGGGAGAGTGTATAGCTGATATCGGCGGGATAGGTAAGGCGCGGGTGGTGGTACGGTCGGTCCGTGACACGCGGTGCCGCTACCCAGCGTATACGCGGAGCCGCCTCTTCCCGCGCACGAATGAAACCCCTCCCCAAGAGAGAGAGAGCGAGAGAGAGAGCGCGAGTGGAGGTGGTACAATATAAGTCGGGCGCACGCGATCGTCCGCGCCTGGCTCCGATCCTCGCTCATCGATTTCACCGCCACCCGCCCCGAGACCGTCGGAGAGCCTCCCCTTTTATCACTCGGCGGCGTGTGTGCACGAGGAGCACCGAGCGACGGACTCGCCGCAGCCGAGGATGCCGGCAAACCCCCGCTATTACGGCCGCGGCCGGCAGCAGCTATCCTCCCTGTCCACGGCAGCCTCGCGCTCGACTCGGCCGGCTGGTAGTAGTCGTCCTGCCGCCGGCGCCGCAACAGCAGCGAGTCCATCGGGACGTTACAGCCGGCAGCTGCAGCGCCTCGCGCAGACCCCGAGGACGTCGCCCCTCTTGCCCTACGATCTCTCGGTCGGACGCACGATCTACTCATCGCCCACCGCTGCTGCACGCCTCAGGCGGATGAAGACGCGGTATTTCTATTATTATACGTATTCTCTCGTGAATCTTCCTGGCTCGCGCGCGCGCGCGTAACCTACTGTGTACTATCTATGTTAAGTGCGCCCGAGCGACCCTCGACTTTTTAAATAATTAATGAACTGACCGGGGGACGCGTGACTCACGCGTGATTCAGACAATCCCCTCTATTCTTTTCATATACATGTACATGTATATATTGATTTTTTTTTTACATGTGTCTCGAAATGTACATGATTTCGTTGGTCAACACCGTACACTGCTAACGAGATAATGCAACAAAGATACACAATTTTCCTTGCACTTTTACACTTTTAGCAATTGGTAATTATTTTCAGGTCGAGTTGAAGCGATTATTTTGCAATGCAGTCGAGTTGTTTTATCTTAACCCGCGCTTTTTTTTTTGTTCAAGTATAACACGCGAATAGGTTTGTTACCGTAAGTTGCCTATCGTTTCAATTGAAGGTATAACGGTAAAGGTGGTTGCGCTCGTAAAATTTTAGTTTTACGAGCAAACTTGAAAAGTGTAATAAACGTAAGCGAAACGTATAAAAGAAAAAGTTTAGTTGGGGTAATTGCCAAGAGTTTCGAAACATTATGGATACTTAGTCCAAGAAACTTGATTCTAAACTGTTTCTTACATTTTCTATATATTGTATAAAAATTTTACTATTTTGACGAATAATTTCTTCAAACATGAAATTTATGCCGTGAACAGTGATTCGTCGTTTTGGAAGAAATCGAGTGTCGACTGCCGCGTGACCCTGAAAAAGAAACTGATATTTGTTACCTGTTATAGCCTAAAACAACGCGATCTTTATGTTGATCGATTCATTTCCTTTCTACTCCGTATATAATATTAAAAGGCATACCGAAATACTTCCGTTCCTTTTCTATTATTAACCTTTCCGATGTGTTCTTCTTTTCTCCTTCCACTTTAAAACCTGCAAACTGTTAAACATTTGACTCTTAAAAAAATTTAATACTCATGTCTTATACAAATATGCGCTTACACGGAAAAAGCATCGATCCGCACCGCATTCTATATAAAAAATAATTCTTTTTCTCATTCCTCGTTCAAGTTCGATCGCAAAAGATCCCGTTTAACATTTATTCTCCACTTTGGTTTCTCTGGAACACTGCACCGATTCGCAGAAAGTCAAGCGCTACCTACAACAAAATGGATGCGATCAGAAGGAAGTTCCCAAATCACACGGAGATCGCTTACAGGGAGGCGGTATCGAAGCTCAAGTACCTGCTGGCCGAGTCCTACGGGCCAAAGATAGCCATAGCGTAATTTGATTGCTCCTTAACATTCAAATCCTTTGTAACGATCGAGATCGGACAAAAAAAAACAATGCCATTTGTCCACCCGCAGGAAGCCAATATCCATAAACAAGAGAGCATGCAAAGAGAACATGCCGCATCAGGGGGAGGATTACGGGGACGACGTCGACGCCCAGAGTATCATGAGCGACGCGTCGAAGAAGGAGCCCTCGACCAGAAGCAAATACTACGGCTCGCGCATCGCCCAGTTCCCCATGTCCCAGCAGCAGATCTACTCGTCCGGTAACGATAGGGTCGCGCTACCACCCGCCGAATTGTCCACGTTGATCGAGCGCCAGGAGGAGTACATCGAGCAGCTCGAACGGGAATCCCAGTACTGCAAAGACGAGCTTAGGAATCTCGTGGAAAAAGTCAGAGAGGTGTGTAATATTGTATTAACGCGGAAAATACTCTTATGTCTAGCTCTTTCTCTGATGCGCTTACGCTCGAACGCGCGTCTTTACCGGGGAGCTCGGAATTATCTATACTGGAATAAGGGGAGATCGATGAACTTGTTACGCGAACCGACCATATTATCTTCTTCCGCCTAGGACTTATGATGGCTCCCGGCTATATATGGCGGCGGCAAATTTCAGGAACTGAACTGAAACTAAAGCGATATAACAACTTTGCGAGCTTCCATCTCCAACGTTGCACAACGCTAATTGAACGTATAGTAAGATATAAGCTTACAGTGATCGTAAAAAAGCCGAGATCGATAATTGTCGGTTCGTGCCAGTAAGTTAGAACTTGTAGTAGGATATAATTATTTAAATATTCGAGGGACATTCTTCTATGTTTCCATTACTTTCGCTTGACTATACCATCGACACTCGCATCTAGCCAATCCGCTATAAACCTAAAAACCTAACGAAAAAGCAGAAACCCCATTATTGGCAGGTGGTGGCGGAGAACGAGGCACTGCAGGAGAAGAGCAAGAACGGCTTCTTCAAGTCGGTACTGGACGGCTACCCCGGTAACTTCGCCGAGGACGGCTCACCAACGACCAAGCGGGTAGACTACCGCGAGGAGGATTCCCGGGTCACCGCGCGCAGATCGGCGGGCAGCAAAGTCCTCGAAGGTCCCAGTATCGTGTTCGAGTCGCGGATCAGCGAGCTCGAGGCGCAGCTCACCCAATCGAGACTGGAGTTGCGCAAGGCCAGGGAGGAGAACCAATCGAACCTGGAGAGATTGGCGGATCGCAAGGACGAGCCGCAGCTGCATCTGGAGCTCGAGCGCGCTTTGCGGGAGAAGCGGGAGCTCGAGGCGAAGCTCGAGGAGCTGCAGCGCGAGTTGGGGAAGCTGAGGGCGCGCGACACCGACGTTGAATGCAGGAGCAAACGTGCCGTGGAGGTCGCGCAGCAGGCGGAGTTCGAGAAGGCCCAGGCGGAGGCCGAGGCCAGGCGGTTGAGGGACGAGCTGGAGCGCAGGCAGGAGAAGCTGAGGGACGCGCTGCAGGAGACGAATCGACGGGTCATCGAGGAGAAGCAGCAGGTCGAGAGGAGGTTCAGTCAGCAGATGGAGCAGTTGTCGGCGGACGTGGCCTCGCACTGGGAGGCGGCGAGCAAGTCGCACCTCGAGTCCGAGAAGCAGAGGCGGGAGATCGCCGATCTCAAGAGGGATCTGGCTCAGAAGCTCGGTTACATCGACGACTTGAAGAAGGAGATGCAGACCAAGACCGGTCAGTCTGCATACTTACCTACTTCATTCCCTTCTCGGTGGCTTCCATAATCTTTGATATCGCTCACAAAGGAATATCTTTTTTCTCGTCGACCGCAGCCAAGTTGCAGGAAGAATTGAACGAGGCGATTGCCGAGAAGGACGCGTCCCAAGAAGAGGTGGCGGCTGTAAAGCTGTCGACGGAGAGGAACGAGAGGCAAGCGCGTCAGGAGCAGGCCAGACTCCAATCGGAGATCAATTCTTACAAGATGCGGCTGGAGAGAGCTGACGCCGATTTGGTACACGCGCGACGGGAAAATCTTCGACTCACCGAGGCGATCGCGGCTCTGGAGAAAGAAGTAAACACGACTCCACCATTACGACCCAATAATTAATTAATCTGCCCAAAATGGGTTATTCGAATTGTTTTTTTTTTGTTTTTTTTTGTTTTTTTTTGTTTTTAATCCAACTTTTAACCATACAGATCAACATGAACAGAATAGTAGAAGAGACTCGCGTAGGATCCCAGCCGATCAAGTTGGACAAGGGTAAAGAGGAGAAGGACAAGGACAAGGAATTAGCCTCGCTCATATTCGACCTGGAGAACAAACAGGGTAAGACAGCAAAACATAAGTACATATAGCTTTGATGTGTCGATGTGGCTGTGTTAGGTATATTGTCTATATGAGTTGAACTGAAAATATTGTCCGCTTGAGCTTGTATAAATATCGAATTATAAATTATACAATATACGTATATAGATATATATTGTGAGGCGTGTGAGACATCGGCGTGCTGACACTATGCCTAGCATGTGCCAGGGGTTGCAATTAGTCAATTTGTCCTGAAAATTGACTAACAGCAATTTGTATATATTGGGTTTCCCAGCTAAAACGGTTGCCAGTCTCGAAGATACCTTGAACAAACAGGCCACGCTCGTCTCGCGCCTGACAGCGGAATGCCAATCTCTCACACAACGCTTGGAAGCTAACGACCAGAAACACAAGTACTTTTCCTTGTCGTTCTCTAAAAACAATTCAAATTCAAGCAAGAATAAACAAAAACAAAAAGAAACTACATTTCTATACGTTTCACCCTCGTATTTAGGGGAGAGTTTCTTGAACAGGGTTCTAAACTTTCAATGACTTCTTTTAGGAATAGTCTTAAACGCCATTGAATTTTCTTCATAACCCGCTTTGACGGTCCGTAATGATTCGCGATAATTAATAGTTACATTAATAGTTACGTGTAATTATTGTACATAAATGCTGTAATTCTTGCAAAGAAAAGGAAACTGAATGAAGTTTTTTCCATAAAGAACAAGATTGCGTTTAGAGACCTCTCAAGGTACTTTCCTGCTAAACAGTTCTATTAAGCCAAGGTTGAAAAAGAAACAGGATTAAACAAAAAGTCGCCAATAGTTACGATACGTACTATCCAAATTGTAGAATGTCAAAACTTTACCACAAATTTTTTAGTTAAATTCACTGCAAAGTCTAGTGAAACGATTTAAATTTCACTGAAATATATTTGTGTATGCACACGTTTCGAAATATCGACAAGTTTTCACATTTTTAAATTTATAAAATGAGTAGTCATTAAAAAATGTGTGCATAAAATGAACCATCCGTTTAAATAACCCTTGCCAATGCTTTATACATTGCGACAATTGGAATAACGGCTATAATTCTGTTTATCATTCAAGCTTGAATTGACTAAAATCATTCGGCATCAAACCAATACATGTAGATTGAATTCTATGTTCGTTTTCTGAATCAAAAAAATTTCCGAACCCATCATTTGCACCTTAGTCGGAAAGTCACAAAACTCAGACATCGCTCACCTGCAATTAAACGTTATCTGCGTGTGTACCTTATTTACTTTAACCAATTTTTACTACTACTTACAACTCATTCAATGTGTGTTGGTAAATGAGAAATCTCATAAAATGCATAGTGTAGCACTAAATGTTTTGACGATGTATATGTGTATGTAAGCAATGCAATAATATCTGTTATCTGGTGGCGTGTGCACGTAATTGTATTAAGAAAATTGGCATATTTTCTCTCTCTCTCTCTCTCTCTCTCTCTCTCTTCTCTCTCTTTCTCTCATAATATGCGTGACCGTAGCTTATATTGTATATTAGCAGGGGGGGTCACCGACCAAGATGATAATGATCCGAATGACACGACTGCCTTGCCTTCGCACAAGAAGCGACGTGTTAAGGTCGATCTCAAAGTTAAAGTTATTCCGAAAAAGAAGTCCGCTCAATCGGAAACCCCCTCCAAGGTGCCTATCGTAGTACTTGATTAAATTAGAAATTTATATAATTATCTTTTAAGTAATATATAAACTTGTAAGAAATAGCATTTTGGTTAATGGCTTGCTCATTTGATATTCTCTCTCATTAGCTGACGTGTGTCTTATTATTTTATAACATCTACGCTATTATCAACTACCAACCACGGCATGTGGGCATAATCACTTGATTCAAGGCAACGAATTCTTCTATCTTTTTTTTAGGAAAGAAATGGCCAATCTACAAAGCAACATAGAGTACTTGTCGAGTAAAATCAGAGAATCATTAACTGTCAGAGATCCGAATACAGGTACTTGACTAAAAAAACTGAACGTAAACATTGAGCCAATGTTATACATAATGAACATATACCTTTAAAATTCTGATGGATATGCAAGAATCTGATCGTGCATCTATCCATGATCAACTTATTTTGACGGAACTGCCCACTGTTTTGAATTGTTGCAGCAGAACAAGAGCCAACATTGGGTACCGAGAGTTCATCCGGACTGATTAACGGTAAACTTCAAGAAGACGGTAATAATAGTAGTACGACACACGAGAAATATAACTTAGGATTAGATTCACGGGCTCGGCAACAATTCGACAGCAAAGTGGAGAACGAGAGTATCGTTGATAACCAAGACGGAATTGACCCTTCCAGTTATCCGTCGCAATCCGCGGAAGACCCAAACCTGCATCAGGCCTACTCCGAGCAGCCGGGAAACTATCCCGACGATTATGCCAATCAGCATTACAATCAGTACCACCAGTACGATCCTACTCAGTATCAAGAGTATTACAATAACCAGGAGTACGCGGGAAATCAAGACTATTCTCAAGATCAGCAGTACCCACAGACCGAGCAATATCCACATAGCGAGCAATACGTAAAGAAGGAAAATTACAACGAGGAGCCGTATAACGAACAGAATTATAAAAATTACCCTAATACAATTGAAGAAAAAAAATAATCTTTGAATTATATAGTTCTCTTTTTTTTACGAAATTATATATTAAATGTTCTTTCTTTTTGTTGTTGATTTTATGATTGTCTAGTAATTGTTTTGTTATTATTAATTAATAATAAATAATGCTTATAATTTAAATGACGTAAGCTTTTAATTTCCAGCAAATATTGCATGACAATAACTAATTACGATATTCCACAAGACCTACTTAAATTTTATTAGCAGCTCATTATGCCTTCCACACCAATAGCGACCTTTTTTTAAACTTAGCAAATATAGGAAATAATGATTCTGTACTAAAATTAATTTGCTTAATGGAGTTAAATCGACTCTTTGTCTTTAATTTGACATGATATAATGTAATAATGTAAATAATGAGGAAAATATTGAAAAATTGCGAACAAACAATATTGATCACTGGATTTTATGCTGTAAATTCTTTTGATAGAATGAAAATAAAGTTAACGAGTCAAAATAAATTAAATTGCTCACTAGCTCCAACTGTTTATCCAGCATAACAATTAAAACTTACTTTAAATTGATTAAAAATTACTTTAAAAGCTTCAGTTATGTACAATGCTTCCAATTTTAGAAATTACTTTAAGATATTTAAATAAGATAATATTGATAAACCAAATGTATAACATTCTCTTTTGCGGTATTTTATAATGAATACACATTTTTTGTAGTATTATTAGTATTGTTAGTACTGTTAGTATGTATTTCTGGTAACAATAATTTTGGTTCTTAAAAAAATTTAAAGAATTATAGTTAGAAAATGTTTGCTGTATTTTGCTCCATAGTTGCAACAAACCTATGGTTAGATTCATTAGTGTTGAAAATTACGCAAAATTTAAAACCTTATCAACTGACTCTATTACAAAACAGCTCAGAAGCCAATACTATACCAGAACAAAACTTAATTTATAGAAGAATCGTTCAAAAAGTTCCTACTGTGCTCATAGACTTTGCAAAAATTGAGTCTACAGGTGACAATCGTACCTTGGGTATGCCTATTTTTAAGAATCCTCGAAATAAAGTATTATATATTGTTCTGCATCACAGTAGTCATTTCAAAGTAAGATCGGAGTACATGCATGAACTCGTACAAGTTTTCATTAAATTGTCCCCTTATTCGCCACGGCCCAACTGCTTAATTATTTTCCTAAATCAACATAAACTTTTTTTGGAACGTTATTTCAAGAACATTCTTACGTACAGCTGGAAACAAAATTTTTTGGATATCTCTATAACAGAAGTAGATACGAGTGACAAGTTATCGGAAACGATACCCTACATTTACTATTACAATCCATTTTTTGAGGTTTTCGAGAAGAAATTATTAAGCGAAAACAAATATATTTTTCCACGTAAACTCGGAAATGCTAATGGTTACACTTTGAACTCAATGGTCTTTCACGTTCCACCTTATGCAAGCGTAATAAAATCACAAAATCAAACTGACGTTCGCCTTTATTATCCAGATATTTTGATTGCAATACAAGCACTGAACTTCTCTTGTAATTTGATAATATACCCATTCACTACATATCACGAAGCTGTACTTCAAATCAATGAAGCTTTTCAACAGCAGGTTGTGGATGTATTTTTGATACCAATTCCTAAACAAGTGATGCCACAATTTAATTCTTCCCTCGAAATTGATACAGGTCGTACATGTGAGAAACTGGTGGCAATGGTTCCACTTCTACCTTCGCAAAATTTAAAATTGCCTTATGTATTAGTTGACAGATTAATTATCATTCCTGCAGGTGTTGCGTTATTAATTTACATAATGCACTGCTTGAACATTTTAACGAAACGTCTTACGATATTTAATGTTCTGTTAATCCTCTGTGGTATACCTAGGCCTAAACATCCTCAGAAATCATCTGATAGAATTATACTTTCTACGATCGTACTTGTGTCTTTTACGTATTGCATGGATTTTTATTCGCAGCTTGTAAGCATTAATTTATTTCAAGATGTACTTTCCTTAGACAGTATGGAGGCAATGGAAAAATCGCAAATTCCAATAGTTTTCAATACTTATGATTATAACAAATCATTTAACGATGATCGAAGATCACAGCTTTTGCGATTAAATACCATTCAAACAGATAATGTTTTAGATTATTTATCCTTCTCAATGAAGTATAAAAATTGCGTTTGTGTTGTACCAATGGCTGCAGCGGAATTTTTCACAAAAATATACGTGAATGAGGATGGATCGCCAGCTTTGAGAATAGCAATACCACAATTTGATTGTTTTTATCAATCATACTACTTTGCAAGTGCTTCACCATATGCAGATGCGTTTCAAGATACTCTTCAAAGAATTCATGAATCTCGACTTTACTCAGCAACAGTTAATCAACAAAAATACCAAACTGTG
>UELU01147270.1:21340-56255 GCA_900490025.1 Megastigmus dorsalis
GCGCATTCCAGTGAACTCGAGAATTCTTACGGTGGACATCGCGCAATTTATATAGATTTTGAATAGTTGGAAGCTGGTTCGTTGTTACTCGCAGTAATAACAGACCGGCGCGATAAGGCAGCTGTATTTTTTAACTCGCGAATAAAATTATTACAATACGAAACTTTTGCTTATATATATATATATATATATATTTTACTCGGTTGAGAAGATCATACTTCTTATTAAAGTCTTAGTTATGGGTTGATGCTCACTGTAAGAATTTTAGAAAGATCGTTGCAAAGTTACGCCCAGTAATGGACAGTAGAGTATTCCATATTTTGGTACGCAGTTGGAAAAGTGGATGAATTTCGTGTCTATTCTTTCTTCGATATCTGTAAAACATATCAAAATCGACTAATGTTAATAATTTGATTATTTTTTAGAATTTCTTTGATAATCGGGGTTTGGGCTGTGAGAAATTATTAAAATGTTAATTTTAACAAACGTCAAAGATTTTAAAAACAGTATTAAATACTTAAGACTTATGATAAATAATTTTACTAATTTATATATTTACGCTTTAGATTTCAATGCGTGGCAAGTACACATTTAACTTTTTAAAAGGAACCATCACTTTACAAAGTTTATACTTGAGTATTTCTTTATGAAAGAAGGTACTTAATACAATTCGATCGACTAACTTTATTAAATATACAATAACATTGACAGTATCATAAAACTATGTTGAATGGTTTTTAAAACCCTAATAATAACCAAACTACTTAATTTATTTATTTTCATGTTTTGGTATATGCAAACTTTAACAATCATTTTCTTATAACAAAAAATTAAAATTACATATAAGCTATTATTATTAAATAAAACTATTTTGTGAGAATTGAAGTCAAATTTATGTTTTACAAATTTGAATAAAAAGAAGCGTTCTAAACTATATACCAATTAATGTATACTTCGTAATATTTTTTAAACATGGGTGCCAAAATTATAAATCAGATAATAAACAATTAGAATATGTAGCACAAACAACTTTCCACGTCCATAAAATTATATTGTATCCAGATAAATTCATTTTTTTTTCTTGTTAAAAAAATTATATATATATTACATATATCTTATTCGTATTCTATATGAGAATATAAAACTTTTTTTAAAAATTAAATTATGATATCATACAAAAATTGAATAAGTTTACAACCCTAGTGATAATTTAAGTCAATCAAATAAACGAAATATTACCTGCCATTATGATAACTGATTTTTTCCTGACATCTGAATAATTTTGGACATTGGTTTATATATCTCTTATACGCCAGTATGATAAAATAAAAGTAAAACTCGAGCCCGTCATAAGTAATCTATAACAATTTTTACCATTAAAACTACTTTACAAAGAAATTATTTAATTATTAAGTATTATCGAGCCGATATTAAAATTGACAATTCCACTTTTTCCAACGGTGTACAATCGATTCCAAAAAAAGATGTACGTTTATAAGGCCAAATTAATATGTAATTACTCAGAAAAAGTATAAAGAATCAATTTGTTAAATGTAATATAGTTATTTTAATATAAAAAGAAAAACAAATTAACGAAGTGTCTGTCACTGGGTCACCGTATATATAAACATAAAACTGGTAAAATTTGCCTTGCGAGTATATGAAAGCACGCCACAGACATGCCTCACTGCATATAGCAATTATCATAGTACCTACTCCTCGTAAGACAAAAGTAATTTAATTAAACGAAAGACAACAATTTTCAAGAAATTCCTGCGTAATGATAATTAAAGTTCTCGCGATGTGGATATGTCTCTTGCATAAGAGTCGTATACCGATATTCAAGCAGAGATAATTAAGTTAGAGAGGAAATATTACTTAGTCAACAGTGCAAATTTATTAATATCAACGGTAATAAACAGGAATTTCCGGAAAATGTCGCTGAACTAGTCTCCATTGAATATCATTAGTTTTTCGATCGTTACATTCCATTTAGGTGTTCAAGTGTAAAAATATTTTCTTTAATGTATAATCGATTTGGGACTTTCCTACCGAATAATTCCAATAAATGTACATAGAGAACATATAGCAAAGTTTCTTTTTTATTCTCAAATCACTCAACTTAATTCCAGAATTCACATCGTTCTGGATTATTGAAAAAATTTCAAGAAAATTTCTAATATGAGTTTATAAAAAACCGAGATCATAAAATAATATTTTAAGTAAAAAGTGTTATAAGATACTCGCTATAAGTATATTTTTCTAAAAGTTGAATAGATATTTTACTTAGCGCAAAGAAACAGTGTTACTTGGTCTAGTAAAAATTTCATTCAAAGTCGAATTACTTATGTACACTCGACATGCATTATTTACCTATGTACACATCAATGGTGATCATGTCTTACACCCGTGAATGTAAAAATTAATGATTTCATGAAACAGAAAACCAAAGCTCTTCGTTATACATTATATTAATTTCCGATTGAATTTCATTAATGAGGTCGTTAACTTAATAGAGTATATAAAAATAGGCGCGTGCAGTGAGGTGGGCGTGTATCAGAGTGTTTAATAAGCTATATTGCATCTCACTCATACAGTGTATAATATGATGCGTGTGAAAGTCGCACTTGCACATACAGCCACAGACACACACACATGCAGACAGAGAAAAGCCACATACGTTACGTGCATTCGCGCGATAAGATTCAGACGTATTTATATATTCTACATATATATATATATATATGCGTCCTGTATGTGCCGTGAAGTATAAATAGTTTTCTGCGTGAAGCGACGGAAACAAACTAGATATAGGCACCTTTCACAAATTTAATAAGATGCGTTTTGTTTATTTACCCTGTATACGTTCGATAAGGAAAATAAATAGAACTTAGTTTTTTGTCTTGCACGGAGAACGATTTTTCATTTCGATGAACTGAAATGCAATTCAATTGAGATATAGCTATATAGTTTGTTGCTAAGAGAGTCCGTTATTTACGCGATAACATAAATTTTAGCAAGAAGTGTATCGCAGAGTAAATGAGCAGAGCGCGCCTTTCTTTCACAGTAATTTAAGGTACCCGTGTCTAGATCGAATAAAAAAAACAGAGGAAGAAAATCGTCGAGAGATTATTCAATTATTGTACGTATAAAAATAATATCCAAACTCAAAGAGTTTGCTTCTGCGTTTTAAGAATTCCAAAAAAAAAATAAACTGCGACAGAGTAAAAGATACGAGGACTCGCTCGTCGTGCAGTAAAAGGGTCTTTCATAAAAAATGATGAAACGATTATGCGTCTTTTTATTGTACCTATAAATATTATTATCGATATTATATTATTATGTTATTATTAATCGAAGCTTCGAACTTTTAATAATCCCGTATTAATTGTTGTTAGCACTGTTGAGACACCTTTTGACGGCCCTTCTTTGCGTATAGCTGGGAATTTTGATGATTCAATTTTACACAAATTTAATATTGCGCCTGTTTGAATTACTGTTTAAAATCACTTCATATGCAATCAATGATAAACGTTAACAAAATATTGCAGATTAATGTAATGAGTGGTTTTTTATTTTCGTACTAATCTCAGAACTTGTTTTAAAATACTGTTAGGATTTTTGAAAAATTTGTAAAGTTATCTAAATGAGTACTTCAAATGTAAATTTGAAAACGAAATTTTTCAAAATATAATGCGGACATTTTAAATTTCTAGAGCTTCTATATTCTTTACACTTGAAATACTAAATCATGAAATTGTCTGTTGCATTGTGATACGGCATGAAAAATTAACATGCACAAAATTATAACTTTATTAAAATTTACCGGTTATATATTGTTAAATACTCTGAACACAATTATAAATTATTAAACACCAATTCGACAATTCGTATAATATTTTACAAATGAAATTTAGTACTGTATTAACATTTCATAAGTAAATAATTGAGGTATTAATTAGATTCATGCAAATGTAATCTAAAAAGAAATCTACGCAACGAAGGGCAAATGTCGCTTGTTACTACCTAACGCTGATTTCCGTATTGCAAAATCATTGGAATCAAACGTGAAATTCAGTTTAAGCACATGGAGGTCGTGCAAATATTGTGAAAAGGAATATTTTGATAACGTGTAAATTAAACCAATTTTTAACCAGTATTTTGTCATTATTCTATTGAAATGCCCATAGGCACATTCATATTTGGATTTAAAAATTTTTTTAAAAGCATTATTTTAAAAGTTAAATAAAAATTTTTACTGGAAGTTCGTATGGATATTTAGGCGTATAACAAAACAAGTATTTATTATTTTGAAATCATGTGACGCGCGATCTCCATTTCCGCACGATAGAAAAATTCGCACAACTGTCATTTACACTCACACTAAATACACCAACGTATCTCGCACTTTATAACACGCCATTTATTATAAAAGAAAAACAAAATAATGCGTATCTTCCTTTATAAAAATACCATCACGAAACTTAGAGTTTTAAGAGGTTTCGCCCACTAATCTAGTCGATGCGAAAGGAAAGATGTTGTAGGCATCATTGCAATTACATATAATTTATAAAAAGTGTACTATTGTAAGACTTCAAATATCAACATTCCTATTTGTTAAATCATGATGTGAAAAGGATGGAAAAAGAAATCATGTAATAACTTTTACTTTGGTCCTTTTACACTCTTACGGAAAAAACATGTAAATATGTACATAAGACAATGATACTTTTAATGATAATCGCAGTTCGGTAATAAAATTATTTCAATTACCTTAAAGAAAATGTATTTTATTATTTAACGAATCCTTCGAATAAAATAAGAGATTTTTTTATTACATCCCTCAATATTTGAATGTTTCTTAAAGTATTTTCTGTGTTTATATATTCATCTAGTTAGTTTTTACAAATTTATTTTTGAACTTATTTACAGAGATAAACTTTATTTAGAAAATGTTCTAGTGACATCATTTTTAATTATCAAATAAGTCTTATCAGATAAA
Source organism: Megastigmus dorsalis (assembly GCA_900490025.1). NCBI lineage: Eukaryota > Metazoa > Arthropoda > Insecta > Hymenoptera > Megastigmidae > Megastigmus > Megastigmus dorsalis. Next base: position 26,343 of record UELU01147270.1, read on the forward strand.
AATGAAAAACTTTGTTATAAAATAATTGTATCATTTACATATGATTCACAGTATTAACAACCTAAATATAAATATTAAAATAAATACAATATTAAAAATAATTGTTAACTTTTAACTGTTTTTTTTTTAAAGAATTGAACACTTGATTCTTTTCAATGTTACAAGGTTGTTGCACTAGTAAGGCATCTATTAGTAAAGAAATTATGTCTTGCCCTTGCATTGGCTTTTGTTTTAGCTGGACTTGGAGCAAAAAATTTTGAAATTTTCACTTCAGTTGATGGAGAATCTTCTTCTGGGTTTTCCCATTCAACTGATATAGCCTTTGACTCAAGAATTTTTTCGGCAGTCGACCAACTAAATCTAACAAGCTGTGGAAATCCAAACACTGGATCAACGTTATCGGCAAGCCAAGTTTTAGTGACAGGATCATTAGGATATCCACTTCCATATTCGGTTTCATTTTTAGCTTCACGAAATTGCCAAGCTCTTAACGCATGATCTCTAGCAACTTTAGCACAAATACTAGCAGCACTTACTATGGGATAGGTAGAATCAGCTTTTTTTGCTACAGTAATTTTAATTCCTGGAAATATACCCTCTAATTTTATTTGATATTTTTCTGGTTTTCCAACAGTATCAACATAAATTTCAGCTACAAACACTCCAGCTTCCAGAGTTTTTCTAATAAGACTGATAGCAGAATCCATGGATACTTCATTGAGAGATGTTTTAGTGCGTCGATACATACAATTGGCTATATAATTTGGTGAAATTGAATCTATAGCCCATCCCATTTTTTCTGCATTATTACATATTTTATCAAAAATGGCATCTCTTTTTTCTTCTGTTAATGTTTTTGAATCAGCGCATCCTATATCTACTAATAGGTCTTTTTGTGACAATGGAGCATACGAGATACCATAAACCATGGGACCTAATACAGGACCTCGCCCAGCTTCGTCTACTCCAAGTTGACATGGTTCATCTTTACAAATTTGTGGTATCTAAATTCAAATAAAAGAAAAGATAATGTTAATACAATTTTTGCATAAACATTTAATTTTAATATAATATATATATATATTCAGTACTAATTTAAATGTTGTTACTATCTGTACACTGACAAAGCTACCTAGTTAAAAATAATCTCATAGAAGTATTGAAATGTATGACAACTATTAATTAATTTAAGCAATATTCATTCAAATAAAAAATAAATATATTTGAGTATTAACCTTAATAATTTTATACAACTTTAATTTTAGAATTATTATTAATATACTTAATTATTAAACAAATAAAAATCATAGTTACTTCAGATTGATACACTTGATTGACACTGTGATCTCTTTTTTCAAAATATGGAGTTAAATCTTGTCTTTCTGTTATCTTGTCAAAAATATCCATCGATGTATCCACATCTTTTAGCTTCTTGATTGTCTCCTCTTGTGTTTCTCCGTTTTCTGAACTCATTTGTTTATGAAGAAGCTCTAAATTATGCAAAAAATCACTTAACAAAGGGTATTGAAAAAGAATAAAATAAAAATAAGATATAACCTAAGTTACTACTTCAACTTGTAATGTGAAATAACATTGTTGGACAGTATAACGCGTATTATACACTATAAAATTTGGCGCCAATTTCGTTTAGTATATATATAGTTTCACGCATGCGCATTATATTCATACTGTTGTACAGGTAGCAGCACAAACCACGTGTGCTCAAAAAGATAAAAGTTTAAAATTAGACTAAAGACATTAGAGTCTGTTATTTATCAGATTTATTCTGGGATTTAATAGATCAACTTTATTTAAATAAAAGAATACATTAATATAAATAATTATATGAATAAATACTCATTTATAAGAAACTTTAATGTAAAAGAGACTGATTATTATTCAATTAAAAAATAATTGTCTTAAATTTTTTTAATTTATTTTAATTGTAATAATTTATTCGATTGAAATCTACATGCATGTTTCTTCTTCTGTTTTTACGATATATATATATATATATATTGTAAAAGCCATTAAGAGCTATAAGGCCACTGAGATAAAACTGTAAAACTCAATATAAAGCAAAAAACAATTGGTATATAAGATAGAAGTAACTTGATATACGTAACTTATTTGTATATTTTATCATTTTCTTCTTACCATTTATTGTTCTGTTAATGACTTATTTTAAAAATGAATGTTTATTGTGATGTATACTTATCTTTACTACATTACGTATTTATTATTCATTAAAATACTTGATAAAGTATAATATAGGTATAAATAATAAAGTATAATAATAAAGTAATAATAATAAAGTATAATATAGGTAAAGTATAATATACTTAGTTGATAGTATAAATATTGACATATTTTAGTTTTAATAATAATTTGTCGTTGAGTCTGCACAATTTCGATATTTGCGCATATAAATTTTTAATGAAATTATAAATAAATTGATGACTTTTTGACCTGTAGTCTGAGGCGTCAAAATGTTCATAATCACATTTTTTTTTTAAATTATACTATTTTTAATATCTTTTATACATTTTATAACCGTTTTAAAAATAATATATATGGGTTTAAGTGTACATAGATATTTAATAGAAATTCGTCATTCTAATGTAAGATAATTTCAACATCGTGTTACAGCTTCTACAGTAGACAAGTGTTTTATGGATCACTCGTTTTGTAACTTGAACTAAAACAAGAGATGTTTGTTAAACGATTGCTGTCATATGTTTTACGATTTAGTTACGGTATCGGCATGCCCTGATATCGACGTACTGCTTCGCGAGAGTGTTTAATAGCTTATAACTAGCACATAAACTATAAAGGTCAATTGGAATTAGCCTTAAAATTTAAATTTTTTACGTAACTTTAAATTATAGCTATCTAAAAGTATAAAGAAACATATAAATTTATTATATTATGTAGCTGAAATTAATTTATTATAGCTGTATAAACCTGACAAAGGCTTTGGTAAGCTCAAATAAAGAAAAGCATAAATTAAATTTTTTGTATTACACATACAAAAGTTATCCCATTACATAAGATAATCCTGTCAAAGTTAGACACAATACAATATAAGAATATAATAAAAAAGTGATTTATTAATCCTCTGTATATAATTTCTAAAAACTTTTATAAGCCTATACAGATATGATTGACCCATATCGATTATTATGCGTTAATCGTTAAAATAATATAACTTTTCGATATAATTATTTAAATAAATAACATAAAATACAACCTACAAATTTAAAATTAAATAATAATTTTTTTAAGAATATTATATATTTAATCTCATTTTTTCTCAACATATTTTATATTTTCATCAATAATAGAATATTCATTTGTTTGTCTTTAGAAAAAGAACAATTAACAAGTATAGGGAAAGCGTTTCAAAATCATAAAAAAACAAACGTCTCGAGCATGCGCAACGCAACTTTAATAGCTGTTGGGTATAGAATTATCTCTACAATTGATCGCTCTTCGTCATCATACATATATAGATATAGATAAATAAGTTCGGCCCTGAAATGGCGTTTCTCAATAGATATTCCAAAATTGCAAGTAAAAGCAAAAAGTCACAGTTAAAAACGATTTCATTGCGCTTTCCACTTTGATTCTATAATATCTATACCCTGCAGACGGCATTGCATACGAGCAGTACCTAGTCAGTACTCAGCACTCAGTAGTCACACTAACGAATCACACGACACGCTGGACGCTGCTGAACGGCTGAGCTCTATAATTTACAACACGTGATTATTGGAGTTCCCCCATCTATGGCTATACTATATATACATCAGCCATTCAGCCATCTATACCTATATACATTTAAGAACCTAACCTACACGTAGCAGAAGCGTGTGTTAGCCGTTGGAAAATTAGAAATGCTGACTGCTGAGTTGCATCAACGAATATAGACGCTTATCTATATTGGTTGGTTGCATTATGGTGGGGCAAATAACAGCGGAGCGAAAGACATGAGCTTGAATAGATTTACAGGAGAGCGCGGCCGAGTTCTTTACCAATTACCATCGAGGGTAACGCTACTTTTCAGAATTCAACTCGCACGAGCCGCAACTCTTTTACATGGCAATACAACACGGGAGCCTCATGCGCGCATACAGGTAGAAAAGGATAAGAAGCTCAGCTGACCCGTTTGTGCCTGCTACTCCAAAATTAAAGGTAAGCGTAAATTATATTTAGTTATTGAATTTGATATATTTAGCTAACATTGTGCAAAAATTTGCGAGCAGTTTCAGTCAGAAAATTGGAATCCAACTTCCATTTAAAGTTTTCCTCTCCAATTAAATTTAGCATTCTTTTTTACAATTTTATTCCAACGATAGTTACGTCAGCATTCGTCAGCAAAAACAACTAAGTATTGGTCTTAATGATTAAGCAATTGATATATGTTCATGGATTATTTGAGTTTACATTATTACTCGCAAATATTATTGGGATTGATTGGAATTTTAAATTGAAATAGATTGATCGCCGCTTGTGGTGTCTACGAAACGTCCTTGAGTTCACTTTGTAAATATATATGCGACAAAAGAATTTTTGCGGGAAAATGTATAAAAAATTTAAATAGAAAATTAATAAATAATATGTGTGATAGAAATGATAGATCTTTAACAGAGAGAATTATTAAATAATTGAAGAGTTAAGGCAAGTTCCTTATGTTTAATCTTAAATACTTACAATCAGTACTTAGATATAGAGAAAGTTACAATTTAAAACTTATTTTTATTATACTCACAGACAAAGTAAAATATTTAAATAAGTAATTATACTAAACTATTTTAATATAATTTAGAATAAAATTTAGATAGTAAACTTATCCCATGAATATTATGAAAATTGTAATTTCTCTAACTTATCACAAAAGAATAATAATGTTAGTAATAATGTTATGTTTATTTCTATTATACTTATACAAAATTAAATAAAGTTCTACCAATTCTTAGGTGGTCTAAGCATAGAAAATTTCATTCCATTATCTATTCTTTTTTTTTATGATCCATTGTATTTAAAATGAATTCCTATATTTTTATCTTTATAATTTTAGACTAGCAGATACTAGCAGTTTTTAATCAAGCAATAGCATTAGTGTTACTAATTAAAGAAAGAACACTATCAAGATTATAAATCAAGACAATTTAATTTATCGCATCTATGTATTATCAAGTTATATAATATCAGTCTGTTTAAAAAAGTATTAATTTTACTTGATATAAAAAGATAATAATTTTTCATTTTTCATTTGAATTAAAATTTTCTGTCGGTTAAAAAATTTTGTCAAGTATGGAATACTTAAGCAAAATACCTAAGTCACAAATATACGAAAAGCATGTTTATTAAGTTTTAAACTCTAATGTGAATTTTTTAAAAGTCAAGTCAAATACATTTCCCATTAGTTATAATAATATTGTTTTTAATACTTATATAATAGTTTTTATTTAATGTTTTTACTTTCTTATTTGCTTACATACCTATTAATGTGAATATATCTTCATATTATAATTAATCTTCTAAATATTGTTACAAAATAATTTATTATAATTACTTGAATCATATAGACATATAATTTAACTTTTTTAGCTGAATTTATTTAAGTACCTAATCTAATTCAAAGAATCAATTTAAATAATTAGTTTAATATTTTTACTGAAAAACAGCAAGATGCAGACAGCAACTTTAACATGGCCCGATTATCTAGTCATTGCAGCAACAATGTGCATAAGTATAAGCATTGGGCTTTACTACAGGTTTTCAGGAGGCCGGCAAAAAACTACCCAGGTATCTCAAATGATGAGAAATCACATTTTTTAAATTTGCGTAACAATTATCATTGAGAATAATAAAACAATACTTACTACTAGGAATATTTTTCGGCAAACAAATCAATGGGTATTGTACCAGTTGCCATAGCTCTTATGGTATCCTTTATGTCAGCAATTACGTTACTTGGAGTTTCTGCTGAAAATTATACATATGGTACCCAATTTGTTGTTATTAATATATCGTACTTAATAGGCACACCTATTATTTGCTATGGATTTTTGCCTGTATTTTTTAATCTTGGAGCGATAAGTGCATACGAGGTATGAATTATATGTTATATTACAATACATAGATAACATGCAATTTTTTTATATCGATCTTTATTCCTTTTTAGTATTTAGAGAAACGATTCGGCTATTCGGCCCGTCTAGCAGCTAGTTTTGCATATTGGGTCCAACTGCTCTTATACTCTGGAGTAGTTTTATATGCCCCAGCGCTGGCACTGGAAGCAACAACAGGTTTATCAAGAATTTGGAGTATTGTAGCCATTGGTCTTGTATGTGCATTTTATTCTACTATAGGAGGGATTAAGGCTGTATTAATAACTGATGTCTTCCAAGGAATGTTAATGTTTGTCTCATTATTTATTGTGATAGCTACAGCTGCTAGCAAAGTTGGTGGGATAACTGAAATTTGGCATATTGCATCAGAAGGAGGACGGATTGAATTTGATAAGTAAGCATTTTAATAGATAATTTATGAGTAATTTTTCTGAATATATACATAAATAATATGATAATTGGAAAATTTAATATAAAATTGGTGTTAACAGCATATCTTTAGATCCAACTGTTCGTCATACGTGGTGGGGTCTCATTATTGGAGGATTATTTACCTTTTTATCTCTTTTTGGGGTTAATCAAGTTCAAGTACAGCGGTTGATGACCCTAAAGTGAGTAATAAAACTAGTTATTTTATGTAAAGTTTGATTTTCCAAAACTTAGATTAAATTATTTTTTATCTTAAACAAATTGAAAAAAATAAATGAATTTTGAATGTTATAATAGATATTGAAAAATATAATTATATTTTGATTATTATTTAACATATTTATTAATGCTATTATAATGATACTTAAAATAATATTTACAATTTGATTTATTATTGCAGGAGCTTGAAGTCTGCAAGATTGGCCTTATGGCTTAATTGGCCTATATTAACTTGGCTTTCAATAACAACTTGTTTCTCTGGTCTTGCTATGTACAGTTATTATTATAAATGTCATCCAAAAACAAGAATATCATCACCTGATATGTTGATGCCCCTATATGTGATGGATACATTATCAAACATGCCTGGACTTCCTGGTTTATTTATAGCTGGTTTGTTTAAATTTTTTTGTACATGATAAAAAATAAAATCAAAGAAAATTTTTTTAGCATATAAATTAAAATATATTAAATTTATGAAAAACTATGTATATATTTAAAAAGTATTTATAGAATTTATAAAGCTTCAATAATTTTTATATTATTATTATAGGAATTTTTAGTGCAGGCCTAAGCACAATATCAGCTGGTCTTAATTCATTAGCAGCTGTAACATTAGAAGACTATATAAAACCAATATATGTAAGATTCTCAGGACATGAAATTACAGAATCAAAATCCATAGTATTTAGCAAACTATTGGTATTGACTTTTGGAATTATCTGTATAGCTCTGGCTTTTGCTGCTCAGTTATTGGGAGGAGTTCTTCAGGTACTTTTTTCTTTTCCTATCACATCCATATTTTAAATGAAGCCTTAATTGCATAATAAATGTTATATTATTAAAAATTTGAATTTTTTTGACGAATATGTCTTGTTAGTTTAAAGTTGTGTGTATCAAATTTTTTAATATGTTTAACTTTTTTCAATAAGAAGGCAAACTATCATCACAGTGTCTGAAAAAAATGTGTACTTCTGTATTGTTAATGCAGGCTAGTTTAACTATATTTGGAGTTGTTGGGGGACCACTTCTTGGAATCTTTACTTTAGGAATGTGTACAGAGTCAGCTAATGAAACTGGTGCTGTTACTGGATTATTAATTTCTCTTTTACTTTTACTATGGATTGCTTTTGGTGGACCAAGACCAATACCACCAACCTTACCTGTTTCTACTGAAGGCTGTGTCACAAGATCTCTCGAACATATTTTCAATGCTACTTCTCCAGTTACATCATTATTAAAGTATGTTTAATTTTTATAAATGGCTGCATTTATTATGCCAACAAAAAGAATTGAAATTTATATTTAGGCTTAAAATTGCAAATAGAAAATGCTTTGCATGCAGAAATCTCTTTTATAAGATTACATTCAAATCATTTCAACGTGAAAATAAAATGAATCTATTTTTATTTACTTTCTTTCTAATATTTATAATTTAAAAAAATCAAAAATCTTAAACTATATAAATTTCACAAATAATTTTACTCTATACAAAATGTATACAATGATTTTTATTTTATTTTTAAATACTATTTTCTTTAACAGCGTCTTTTAGTTGTTCGATACAAATTTTTTATTTATCTATTTTTAAATTAAACCAAATGCAGTGATGAGTTTACAGTTGTGTCAATATTTAGTAGACGGAATAAAACAATGATTTTTATTTTATTTTTAAATACTATTTTCTTTAACGGCGTCTTTTGTTTTTAGGAATGATACATCATATTTCTATTTATATCGTATCTCATATGTATGGTACAGTGTACTTGGGTTTATCATCACGTTTGTAATTGGAATTGTTGTTAGTTTCCTAAGTCGCAAGAATTGTAATAATCGCAATGAAGAGTTAGATCCAGATTTATTTATTCCATGTCTCGCTAACAGAATCAAGAAAAGAAGGCAGCGTCAAACTGAAATAAATGGGAATTTGCCATCAAATGCCATGTACGTGTTCGATAGTAAATTTAGAGATTCTCAAAAGAGCACCGAGCAAAATAGTAGCTATATATAATTTTATTTTAATAAGAAAGCGATTTTTTTTTGCTCTATGTACTTATATATAAAAACTGATTTCTTGTCAGCTTTGGAATGCATTTATGTATTTATATTAATTTGTACGATGATATTATGAATAGATCATTTTTTACTTTTGAGTATAAATAACTTTATGGAAATTTTTTAATCAGTCAGAAATGGGCAATATTTTAACCCTCCTCCACAGGAATTAGATAGGAAACCCGTGTATTTTAGACGAGTTAATGCGTCTTTTTGCGCAGGAACTTTTGCAAGAGATTTTGTTTGAATACATATCTTTAAATATTATAACATTCCTCAAAGGGCAATATTTGCCGCGTATCTAACACAAATGAAAATTTCTATGATTAAAGGTATGGTTAATGTATGAATGAGTGTATTGATTGTACATATTTTGTATGATAATAATAAGCAGATTGATATTTTTATGAATGCTATTCTGAACTTAAACAGTAATGTTGAAAACTAGGCGTTTTATTGTTTGTATTACCAAAGTAAAATCGTGAACTTATGCGTGCTGTATCTGTGTTATATACTTGAGAGTTTTATAATGTACGATATTTTGTTAAATAATAGATGTTCAATAGCTATAAGTGAACTATAAGCTTATAAATAAAAAAAAACAACTGATGGTGTTCACAATTGCACAACTACATTATTACTTTAGCTGACCAAGATAATTGAATCAAATGGAGCAAAAAATTTTATCCATTATTTCTAACAATACTTTTTATAACGGGAATTACCAAAGTTGTACACGTTAAACTCTCAAATAAAAGTATTTTTAAATAAATTTATTTTATAAAACTGTAGTATCATATGAATAAAAATATTTTTAAACAGACATTCTGCTTTTGTTATTTATGGACATACTTCATATTTAATTCAAAGAAAATTTTAAGTTTGAATATAAATATGTATATAAAGAATCTCACACTCTACCATTGTAAAGTTTTATGATGCATTACACAATATTTTTTAGATATTGTATAATTACACTGATTCTACTAAAACGTTAATATTTACAACAGGTTCATAGCGGTTTATATAATATTTTAAAAGATCGACTTTTTAATGCTTATTCGACATTTATAAAATATATTTCTAATGTAGTTCCAAAGTATAATTGTAAATAATTTTAATGATATTATATAAAAAAGTATCAAATTATAATTATATATCAACGGTATAGAAAATATAGATTTATATTATTCATACAGCGTAGGTTAAATAATTTTCGTATACCCCTTATATAGTATTTATCTTATCTGTAACACTCGTACATTATCAATTGCAATCATTAATCCTTTTATCGTATGCAATTCAGTTTAATCACCGTAATTTAATATTGACTTAGGCAATACAAGCAGAAGTCAAATAAAATTTTTACTTTAAAGTTGGTAACTTTGATTAAGGTTGAATTCTCGTAAAACTTGATAACTTTTACACTGTCAAATACGATATAATTCGTTTGTTCAAGCCGAAATATAAAATGATACAGCTTTTTAAATTTCTTTCGATATTATGGCATCGCGCTTTCTTTGAAGTAATTGTCAAAAGAGTAGCGTGATTCGAAATTTAGACATGATATAAATTTTATACATATTATTCTTCTTGAAAATTTTGAAAAAAATCAGGTCAACTTTGAAGAAATATTCGAAGTGAACACGTTTATTCACGGGTGATAAATGAAAACCGTTTTCATTCTATGACCGAAGTTTTGGTGTATTTATATTTCACGTCTCTTTTAGACCCTGACGAGGGAATAAACTATGCCCGAGACTTCATGCCACTAAATAAAAACTGTTTATATTATTTTACCATAGATTAAATACTAAAAAGGCACAAAACCAAAGAAATGTAATGAATGTAGTAATAACAGAGATGAATAGGGTAATAATGCAATGAAAACATGGTAGTAGGAATACTGTAGACAGACAACATCTATTTATTTTTGTAAAAAGGCTTTTGCTAAACTTCTAGTGATAGTCGATATAGAAATTGGAGTATGTACAATAAAGCGTCATGTAATTTATGGGAGTAATAAGTCTCTTTGTAGGTAAGATTACATATTTTTTCTCAAGTGTTGAATGCTCCAAACTACCCGTGACCCTAATTTTAGGCAAATTCGCATTAATACGAATACGAAGTTTTCACAACTTTTCTGCATAAATTGTTCGATACAAATTTTTTATTTATCTATTTTTAAATTAAACCAAATGCAGTGATGAGTTTACAGTTGTGTCAATATTTAGTAGACGGAATAAAACAAATCGTTATATTGTCGTAGCCATGAATTTTGAAGATAAACACATTTAAGAATGCGGTTCAAGATAATGTATAATGAAAAAAAAATCCTGCTCGCATTCAATTTGGTTACTACAGTGTTTCGCGTGAGGGATAAAAAAAGACTTATCCTTGCTTTTATCATTCATTAAAATCTCGAATTTAGTCTTCTGGGTATCGTAAAGGTGATAACATAAATGGTTGTGATTAAGTATATGTCAAAACTTGGTTTAGTTGATAGTACTAACTTTAATTTCTGAGTTTAGTATATTATTTAAATTCTTTTAGTCTAAATAGGCTAAAAGAGTAACGGTTACGTACCGCGCTCAGATCCGAAAGATCTGTTAAAAAAAGAAAACATGGAGAAAGCTACTTTAGGCTGGCAAGATTATATAGTTATAGCAGCAATGATGTCTATTAGCATTGGAATTGGAATATATTATAGATTTTCTGGAGGCCGTCAAAAGACTACTAAGGTAATAACGCTTTACTATAAAAAAATACTTTTTAATTACAAAAGTATTTGAGAAATCTATTATATACATATAGAATGAAAATAAAGCTGACGTATATACTTAATGTTATATATTATCACACGGAAAAAAATGTTTTAAAAAATTTTAATATATAATATAAATAAATGAAAAAATTATATATATATATATACGTACATATAAAAATGGCTGTATATATTTTTTCTATAGAAAGTATAAAAAAAATATGTATATCCATTCTTATATGGTTTTACAAAGCTTACTTTCTGTGTAAGATTAATTCCAAAAAGTATAAGAGGAAACTCAAATAAATCGGGTCCATTCTTGATTTTCTCTGACGGTATAACAACATTTTCTAAACAGTTTTTCTTCGCTTGACTTATAGAAGTGTTAAACATTGCTAGTTCTAAGGTAGGAAAATTGCGAATAATATTTAAAATAATCTGCCTCCGCCTTTATTATGAGACGGCTCATAACAAAGGAGGGAAATCTTTAAAACTAATAAAATTGTACTTAAATGTGTAAAGCTAAAACATTATTTTTTAAGTAAAAAGCATAGGAAAAAACGAGTTTCTTAAATTTTTCGATTTATGATATACTTAGAAGTATTTCATATATGTATATATAATAATTCTTCAGAAGAGTATATATTGGTTCTGTATAGTATAATAAATGAAACCTCTCGTGCAATTAATAAACCGGTCAAAGCTGACTAACGGTCGATATAAGGGACATTAAATATGATGAAAAGATCGTAATAAGGGCGAATAGATTGGCTTATATAAAATGTAATGGAAATATTTTCAAGCTCTACGAGTAATAATAGTAATTTTATGAGAATTTTTCATGCCATTAAAAAACACATTATAATGTGTCTTTTTAGGAGTATTTTAATGCGGACAAGACGATGGGAACAATTCCAGTCGGCATAGCTCTAATGGTATCATTTGTGTCAGCTATTGCAATTCTTGGGCTATCGGCTGACAATTACACTTACGGCACTCAATTTCCCGTTTACTACTTATCTGGGGTTATAGCAGCGCCTATTACTGCTTATACCTATTATCCAGTATTCTATAAGTTGCAAGCGACAAGTGTTTATGAGGTAGGTAGAAACTGCACATATCTTGAGATTATCAATCCCCTGATGTAAATAGGATTAGAAAATGCCAGTCTCCAGCAAAAACTGCACTCAAAATTTTAATGTATATATACACGTGGAAAATGCAACTCTTTCCAGTACATGGAAAGGCGTTTCGGCAAGGTCGCGAGATTCTTATCGAGTCTGTTGACCTGTGTGCATTTGATACTCTACTCGGGCATATGTCTGTACGCGCCAGCCCTGGTGCTGGAGGTGACGACCGGCTTTCCGGGATTCTGGAGCATCGTCTCCATCGGCATCGTGTGCGGCATCTACTCGAGCATCGGTGGCATGAAGGCGGTACTTATAACCGATGTCTATCAGTGGGTGTTGATGGTTGGATCGCTCGTCATGGTCGTAGCGACCGCTGCTTATTACACCGGTGGTTTGACTGAGATTTGGCGGATTGCCGATGACGGTGGAAGAATTATTTTTGACAGGTGAGCACTGGACATGGAGATTTGTCCACACCCACCGGCTAAAGAATTTTATTAATACACTTATGTTATATGTATAGTACTAACAAGTCAAAGATCCGGCTGATACTTTGCAGAGGCATTCTTTGGGGAAAAATCTTGGCATCAGTTCTAATGGGCCCTAGAGACCGTGCTAAAGCGCATTTTATCAAAATATATACAAAATCATGGTTGTCTCCTTTATTGCAAGGCCAATATAGAAAATGTCACAAGCGAGATATCAACGGAATAGATAATAAGCTTTCATTGGCATGTTGGCACTTTTTGTTCAAAAGTTATATGAGCGGTTTGAAACATGGATAAATATTGGGCCTTAAAATTTAACGACTATCATCATAAAATGTGACATAGATTTTATCTTGATATCAGCTCAGACAAGGTGCGTTTTTGTTTTCATTTTTATTACTTGGGTGTTTATTGTATAAGGTGTTTGAATTAAATTGTAATTTATTTTGTACAACCTGAAGAGGAAGTAACAAAGACTCTCGAAACGTCGCTATTTAAATGTATTTTGCAAAAAAATAATTCGTTGTAATCAATCAATCAATTCTTTCCTACTTCTTCTTAAAATTTCACGTTTATATCACTTGAAAGTGTGTCAAAAATTAATTCTATTACTCATATCTTTTGAATGGAAAATGCTAAGTAATAACTCGTTTTAAAATGCAAATAAAAGCTTAATTTATAACAATTTTGTTATATTTTTTTGTAATATTTTATAAAATTTATATTGACTTTGCAATGAAGGTTTAAGAACAACCATGTCTTTAATATATTTTGATAAAATGCGCTTTAATGTAAGGCGCTTTGCATGATACAAAGAGTGGATGGAAATAAAAATTACACAGTACGATTAATTACCGATGATAATGTGTACTTACGATGGAAAAACTTATACAATAAACTAAACTGTAGGTATTTATGATTTTAAGATTTTCTCTCAATCTAACGGAACATCACACTTGGTGGAATCTACTTATCGGCGGACTGTTCGGACAATTACACATGGTTGGCGTACACCAAATTCAAGTTCAACGCTTGCTGACAACAAGGTAAAAAAGTGGCTGGACACGTAAGAACACGTACTAGTTCCGTTACTTACTGTTTCGTCGTAATTTAGGACATAGAATTATTTTACGATTCACATTTATAATAATTTATGCTTATACTTCTAATATTCTGACTTTTAAGAACAAATTTCAAACTTATATTAAATTATTATTATTAAATAGCATAAAGCTTTTATTAAGGTTGGCATTAGATAAAAAAAGTTTCTTTTATTTCTTATGCTTTAAAAATATTGAGCTTCGTAGCATACGGGAATTGCAAATTTACCTATTATAAATATAATTTTATTATTGATTATCAGAAGTCTAAATTCAGCACGATGGGCATTGGGAATAAATGCGTTTCTATATATCGCTTTTGCGGTCCTGAATTCATTTGCTGGTCTGGCAATATACTCACGATACCGTGACTGTGATCCAAAGTCCGCTAATAAGATAACCTCGAACGATATGCTATTGCCTTTTTATATTATGGAAACGCTCTCCCACATTCCAGGACTGCCAGGATTATTTATAGCAGGTGCGTTTATATTACAAGACGCTTTAATCAATATCATTTATTTTAATTTCGTATCTTGTTTCGATTTTGGCTGCGTATATTAAAACAATTAAATGCTTCTTTACTTTTAAATTTCTGAATAGTTCAGTATTTAATTATAATTAACAATGAATAATAATAAATAAAAAGTTCATTTGAATTGTTGTTATTTTATTTGACAATTAAAAAATAATTAGGCTATAATCAATAATGAAGCTATGCGTTTTGGCCACTGAAATTCCTGCTGGCCATCGTCAGTACGATACAGGCATGCCTTCTCGTAGACGAATATGTGATAAATTCGAGTGGGTGAGCTCTACATATAGCTGATTTTTATAAATTTACTTGTGACGAGAAAAGTTCCCATCCGTCTAGCAGGGAAACAAAGAATTTAATTTGTTGCGAAGAATTCTCGCTTTCCAAATTCTTAAAAGTGGAGAGCTAAGAAGCTCGATCGATTCGAGCCAATGAATATGAATTCTAGTTACAACACTAGATTCTTTTCATCATTATCTCGCACATGTAGGTTTAAAGAAGATGTAATAAAACAGTTCGCCAACATGAGTATTGGGACTAGAATTCATATTTATTAGCACGAATTGATCAACTTTAAATTCAACTTGTACAAATTCTTCCACGAGCGTTCTATTGTATACATATTAAATATAAAAATTTTGTTCAATATGATCAGGAATCTTTAGCGCTGCTTTAAGTACGATATCGGCTACATTCAATTCGTTGGCTGCAGTTACTTTAGAAGATTACATAAAACCATTATACGTCAAATGCACGAAATGTGAGCTTTCTGAGTCAAAGGTGATAGTACTTGTGAAGATATTGGTATTCGGTTACTCTATCATCTGTATTCTCATTGCATTCGCTGTTCAATTCGTCAGAAGTATACTTCAAGTTAGTATTTTTAAACATTATCTGTAGATTAAGGGGGTGTCATATTCCTACTATTACCGATGTACTGTTTTATCGATACTGAATAATTAGATATAGCTAAATAAATAATTAAAATTACGCGAATCCCAAATACAGGTGCACTTCGCCTATCGATTTATCTATATATTGGTAAAGTATCTAATAGAAATTTATTTTACGTTTAAAATATATTTTGTTTTTTAATATACGATATGCGTCTACACTAAATGATATAGATAACTTTTTTGCTACTTTAATTCTAAAAAAGATTAGTCCCACAGTTTTTTTCCGTACCCTTACCAATAGTTGCATTAATTAACTGTACACTAACTAAATAATTTATAATTAAATTATTACACTAATGATTATTAAACAAATCAATATAATATTATGCGTGAAAAAATCTTTTTAACACCTGCGTATATTTATTTTATTCTTGTAGACTAGTATGGCTATATACCTAGCACTTGGTGGGCCAGTTCTTGGAATTTTCACTTTAGGGATGCTCTGTGAAAGTGCGAATGAAACTGGAGCTGTTTCAGGACTTATAATTTCTGCAGCTTTCATTATGTGGATATCCATGGGGCAACCTAGGCCAGAACAATTAGGACAGTTGTCAACCTCTACCGAAGGATGTGATGCTAATTTAACTTCGAATAGTTTGACACATATTTTCGACAATATTACGAAAATAGATGTTTTACCAAGGTATGTACAAAAACGTAACACATATTTTCATTAATTAAATAATTTTTAAAGTAGTTATAAGTATAGAAACATTAGTCTTAATTATTTACTAATCCGCGTAAAATTATTTAATGTGGTTAATATCTCGCTAGAAACATGTGCCCGTGTATTGAGGGTTGTATAACCCTTATGGCACTTACGATAAATCATCGGGTGGGAAGAATGAGGTGCTTATTCGGCGGAGCACGTAGGTAGATACCAATTTAGCGAAGCTCGTGAAAAGATGCTAACTCTTGACGGTTTAAACCACGAACTGTGAGTTGCTCCTGATGGCTATAGACTGCGAGTGAAGCGGAAGAGAGCGAATTCGCGGGGCGTCGGCACTTTTGTAAGAAGTGCCACACCCGGTTATCTATATGATAGTATAGAAGAGGGGAGAGTAAACTGGGCGAATTCCCACGAGGATTTCCGAGCTAGAGCTCGCTCTCCTTACATCTCGCGGTACACTTCTCAGGGCCGTCGCTAATGTGCGAACGGTCCGAACAAGAAGAACCATTGATTAGTCACGACCGTTACACGGAAGAACCATATATTTTTACCATCGCTGAAATTTTGTCACAAAACAAAGTTCTGTCATGAGAAAATTGAATTTCAAGCATTTTCATAAATGTATGATATGTACGACTGTATGTATGTAAACAAATTTACGATTTATCTCAATGTGATTTTGATCTATGATGAAAATTATAGGTAATTCTCGTTGGATTATAAGAAGCTGATCGTATCATCACCAGCTTGATCCAAAAAAATATATTGGCTGAATAGCAGCATAAACAAAAATACCAAAAATCATGTTTTAGCTGTAGCTCGAAATTTATTGTCTTTACGCAAAAGTATACGTAAGAAGTTATAAAAGAGCTCAAACAATACATCTTTTTTATAGAGTAAACTTTTCTCTACAACAAAGTCCTTTCTAAAGTAAACATAGAAAATTTCTTAAATTAACTATTAATGATCCCTTTTTAAGCATTAACATCAAGATGAGGAAGATGCTATTTTCCACATGTGCAGGCAATATATGTCACAGGTCTCTAAAACGATATTGGCCACTTTAAATATTTTAGCGCAGGAATTAAGACTCTATCGATGTCAATTTTTTTTTGACTAGTCCAGAGTAGCAAACATTACTTCAACTCTGGGTTACCGTTAATTAATATTAATTAATGTAAATGGATAATAGAAATCTTAATTGTCCGACAAAACACTGTCTGCACATGATTACGCATCACTAATCTCAGCAATTATTAACTGGTGCAATCATCCTTGTTGAGCCATAATAAATAGTCTATTTTTCGATTCAGTGGGCGCAAAATTTTATTTTGCGCCTCTTTTCACGGGCGCGAAATACAATTATTTTAATTTTGCAGGCGCAAAAGGAGTGTGCGCAAAATATAATTTTGCGCCCACTGAATCGAAAAATATTTATCGATCATCACCAGTAAACAAACTATTAACTCACGTAGACACAAAAATAATTAAGCTTTGTTAAGTGATTTTAAGATAATTTAGGCTTCGCTTACATCAATTAAAGTCATTGGTCATGCGAGTTACAGAACTGATAACAACGCCCACGAATCGTCTTACTTTTACCTCTACCGAATCTCGTACATGTGGTACGCACCTATTGGCTGCCTCACTTCGCTCATACTTGGACTAGCGATTAGCTATTGCAGTCGCGCTATCTTTGGCAATAAAGAAGAGCAACTGGATCCGGATCTCTTCTTTCCTATGATCGCGAGACGCATCCGTCGTAGACGCCAGAGGGATCCATAGAATGCAAGAACAAAGCAAATAGAGTCGTTTCCTCTGGCACGCAGTAGTAAGGGAGAATGGGGAATGATGGTCACATTTCTCAAATATCTTAAATTTTTTATTCGCAACTATTGTAATTGATATCAAGGCAATATTTTGTTAAAACGAAGTACCTACTGTATATCAATATATAGATATATAGTGGTAGAATGTTTTTATCAAATTTAAATTTGCTTAAATATTTTTAAAAAATTGAAAGACCAGTTCATATCATTATTCGTTACATAAATTATGTATTATATATTAATATAAGTATTACTTTTTTAAATATTATATATTATGAAATTAGCTCAACTATTGTAAAAAACAGATTGTGTCTAATTATATATAATTAAATTGATTTTACTAAATTTTTACCCGATTATCAATAATCGGAAATAGGTAAACGCCCTGGCATGAAAAGGGTAAATCATTTATAAAAAAAAATCAGCCAAATTAATTTATTTTTCTTACTTAATGATAACATCGCCAAGCATCGAATATTATTCCGACTCATAGCTACAAAGCACAAACTAATAATAAAACGTGTAAAAAAATGAAATCATTCTATTTATTATGTATACAAGAAATGCTTGGTCAAAATGGTATTTATAGCCTTGTAATTGTTGCCACTATAAGAAATCATGCATCTAGTATTTATAAGCATTGAAAAATAGAAAATCCATTTTATATATTTTTCACACAATAAAAACTTGTACAGAATGGTAACAATCTTAGCCTCGTAATTATTGCCATATTAATATGCAATA
The DNA here is from genome assembly GCA_900490025.1 of Megastigmus dorsalis. Lineage (NCBI taxonomy): Eukaryota > Metazoa > Arthropoda > Insecta > Hymenoptera > Megastigmidae > Megastigmus > Megastigmus dorsalis. The sequence continues at coordinate 45,399 of UELU01147270.1, forward strand.
TGCCATTTGTTTTTGGACACACATACAAATGATGCCTATAAATTCTACAATGTAATGCAAGTTTACTTATCAATTCTAATAAATTTTGTATATGCAGGCTTAAACGGTCGAATTACAATATCGAGTAATAGTTCCATATCTGAGGTATGTTCTATCGATTGCAGCTTGAAGTTGTACAAAATACGGGCCACCATAATTTTCAATTCCATTAGAGCAAACTTTTGACCTAGAATAAATTGATTAAAATTTATCACTGCGTAAAAATGTTTTCTTTTCTATTAAATACTAATTACTGTTATATATAAACATTAATAGTAATTAATACTTATATGTTAAATACTAAAAATAAAAAAGTACTGAAAGTAAGAAGTGAAAATATTTGTTTCATATTATTACCGATACAATTTCGAGGTCCTGCACTAAATGGTACGTATGAGAATGGGTGACGACCACTTGATCGTTCAGGAAGAAATCTGTCAGGATCGAATTCATTTGGTTTATCCCAAAAATTCGGATCTCTGTGAATATCGTACAGGTGGTAAATTACTTCTGTTCCTCCAGGAACTATATAGTTTCCTAATGAAAAAATCGAGATAAATAATTAACACATGGAATAAGTATTCTGATTCTAAGATTTGACTTGGTTGGTCTCATCTATCGCGAGCCTCTAAATCTAAATCTGACCTCAGAGTTGATCCATGCGTCACGATTTTAAGGTATCTTATACTCCAAGAATTCGGAGATATCTTAACCGGATGTTGTATTAGTTCCGTCTTACAGACATAACGATACTCTGCATATTTGTATTCCAATAGAAAACTACTTGAAATTATGCAAAATGAAGACATCATTGCACTTTCTTAAGCCCTAATCTACCATTTTGCAAAGTTTCAGGCCAATATTTAAGGTGGATTCAGCACATGTGCTGAAAATTATGGGTACTTCAGGGGCACCAAATATTTTAATTTATTTTAGACATTTCAATAGCTTGAGAACGTATTCTTTGCAACCTTAATTATGTAGTTATAGTCTTCTGAAAGGATCGAGTCCTTTATATGCATTGCTAATATCTAGGCAAAGTTTTATGTAAGTTTAGTACTGAGTTTTAGAGAAAACTTTGATTAGTAATTAAAAATTTTACACCCGACAAAATTCATTTTGAAAGACTCACGTAAGATTTTTTGTCTCAAAGATATACCAATTCAAATTCGAAAATGTACCTTAGGAGCAAATAAATTGAACAGACTACAGTAAGAATAAGCTTTGTAAGTTTGTGAACTTACATGAAAAATTTTGACCAGGATTATGAGTAGTATATAATACCACTTACCGAAATAATAAAAAAAATATAATTACATAACTTAAGATAACTCGAAATTCTTGTAACATAAAAATGTTTCGTTTATCAGAGTCAGAAGTCAGACCAAAGATTGATAAAAGTCTCGATTTCTAGAAAATCTAATATCTGATCGTAGATCATATAATATCATCATCAGATAGATATTACTATCTGAATAATAACACTTGAACTGGAGAGTTGTGCTTTCATACTCAAGTATCTATTCTTTCTTTTTTATCTTTATCCGGGTAGCAATATTTAAAGACTCGTAAGAAGTGACTTATTAAATCTAAAAGAACAAAAAAGTAACTATATCTTACTCAGCTGCAAATCCTCTGTTGTGGTCCGTGACAATGTAGCAACAGGCGGATACATTCGTAGAGATTCTTTAATACATCGTTCTAGAAAATGAAACTCTTGCATTTCTGCTATTCCGATCTTGCCTTCGCTTTTATCAAGAATGAATGTTACTTCAGCTCTAGCTTTATCCTGGAATATAATTGTTCATTTTATTCAAATAAAATATAATTTTATGATTTGTTTATCTACAGTGAAATAATTAAGAAATTATAAGGTTACAATACGGTACTTTCGAAAAAATTTTTTTTCTGTATTTCAAAATAAGAAAATATTTAAACCATGTCAAGATAATTCTTAAATTCATGTTTATATACCTGAGCTTCCTTATTTTCGGCCAGAAGCATCAAGGTAAAAGTCATAGCCATAGCAGTCGTGTCATGTCCCTACAGGAATATAAATATATATATGTACACAAATGTATATATCTTTAAGAACATTTTTGAAAATTCTTAATTAATAGTATACAAGTAATTTACAAACTTCAAATGTGAATGTATCCACTTCTTCGTGGATACCTTCGTTATCAATTAAACCATCTTGCTCAACTGACAATAGAAGATCAAGCATTGCTAATCTCTTTTTGCGGCCTATAAATATATACTATTATTTACATTTCCTTCTACAGCTGCTTTTATTTATTAAATTATTTTTACCTCCATTTACATATACGTCATCTAGATTTGATTCATTTATGTTATCGCTAAATCCCTTCAGATATTCATTTTCAGATTGCTTATGATATTCTTTTCGCTCCCTAACAACCTATGAATCATTTGACACAACTTAGTTTTTAATTTTGAATAGATTTACACAAAAAATTGTAACAATTATATTCAGATATATTATTCTTATGTTATTTTTACCTTACTTGTGAAATTGAGAAGAGTTTTTAAAGCTTGTTTCTGTATTCTACCTAGTTTCCAGAAAGAATTCATCATCCAGTCTAGTATATACGGTCTCGAAATTCTAGTTTATGGAAATTCGTATACATATTTTAAATAAATATCTATTGCAGGGTAAGTATAATAGTATGCACTAATTAGAATATTACCTGTAAACTATAATTTTACCAATTTCATATACAGCATTCTTATATTTTTCTGCCGTTTCTTTGTCCATACTATCTAAAGCAACACCCATCGCAGACTCTAAAAAGAATTAATATTAGTACACAAGCAGAAGATTATTTTTATTGTAATGTTAAAAGTAGAGTTATTTAGATATAAAATTATCATTGATTAAAAATAAATACGAAAAAAAAACGTTCGAGTAAGGTTTAAGTATAAAAAGTCAAAAGATTTACCTAAAATAATATTTAGTGTATATTTCGAGCATAGTGGAACAAGATTTTGAATTGACTCTTTTTCTTCTGCTCTAAGAGACTCGATGAACTTGATACTATTTTCATTAGTAATGTCCATATATTTTTTTAATATGTTAAAGTGAAATGCTGGAGTTAAAATTTTTCTTCGATGTCGCCATTTTTCTCCTAAATAATAAAATATATTATTAAATTAATTAAATATTTAAAAATAATACATTTTAAAATGTCGAAAAATTTATATACCAGTGCTGGTCAAGAGACCAGTTTTCATCCATGGATGCAGATATGCATAGCTAGTTCCTTTAGTGATATGTTTTTGACTTGTGAGAAGAATCTAGTATTAATTAAAGTATTGTTTATATTTATATATAAATTTATTATATAAAATATGTAAATATTTATTTATTTTTATTTAACCATAAATTTTATTTCATTTTGCAATAGTTTATTAACGTATTTTGATACTTATTATTTTGTTAAATCGATTATTTTACCTCTATATCATCTGGATGTTGTATGCTAACTACGGGGTGGTACGGACCAACCCAAACTTTAAAGGTAGGATAATAATCATGTGTTAATTTTCGAATAACATTCCATAGTTTTTCTGTAATTTACAAAAAAGAATAAAGTATGTAATCCAGTTTAGCACATTCAAATCAAGCCTGAATCAAACATAATTAAAATATATAGATAAAATATATTTAAGTCACTGATGCAAAAGATCACGCCATATTTTTATAGATATTGGCCTTAGGCCAAAATAGCTGAAATTTTGAAATAATTTAAAATGAGACCTTTTTGGACAATGTGCCGCGAAAAATTTTGATTTATATTATACTATATTTTCAGTTACTTTGTCCGAGATAGTCAAAAGCTTTAATTAATTTTTTTAACGATTTAGCATTAATTCACTGAACGAAACTGGAAAAGCTACATTGAATAAAATGAAGATTTAATCTTACTATATATATCTGTATAAAATCGGAAATCATGAATAAATATCAATTCTTGATAGGAAACAATCCATTATAGTTATTATTTTGCAATACTGACCAATTGGTACGTTAAATGTTAGAAGATTTCCAATAAATGGAATCGTAGGTGGTCCAGGTATTTTCCTCAATAATTTAGAGGATCTCCAATTGCGAAGATAAGTATGATATATCACAAATAAACAAAACAATAATAATAACAAATAAAATATCATGATCTAATTATTTTAAAGTCACGTAAGAAATTATTCAAAGCACAACTGTTGAGAAGTACACACTTCGTTCAAGTGAGTGTTTAAAAAGTCATAACGCTTTCTTTACTTATTGCAGCAACATATTTGATAAACGCTACATTTGATAAAATTTAAGAGTTCAATTTAATTGCACAAAAAACAATATAAGGCGAGAAATGTTAACGGAAATAAAGTGTCGACATTTGTTTTCACACTGTGACCTGTACGTATTGTAATTTAAATGAAGAGAAAAATTTAGATTTATTATTATTATAAATAATTTAGTAATCGTTTTGAAAATATTATAAATGTTTTTCTTCCGATTAAGTTTTATCACGAATACAGCATTGAAAATTCTAAAAATAAAATGTTTAATTTTTTAATTTTAAATCACTAAATTGTTCAGCATTTAAAACGTTCATTAGAATCGTTGCTATTTTATTTGTATCGAGTCATATACAAATTTTGTTCAATATGATCAGTTATCTTTGGTGCTACTTTAAGTGCGATATCGGTTACATTTTATTCACTGGATGCAATCACCTTACTCCAAATGCTCGAAACATGAACTTTCTGAATCGAAAACGATATTAATTGTGAAGATATTAGCGTCCGGTTACTCTGTCATCTGTATTACTCATTTCTTTCGTTGTTCAATTCGTCAGTAGTATATTTTTAGGAAACAATTTAAATTGTAATTTTATGTTAACTATTATGAGCATAATTCATTATGTTTTAAAATTTATTGCTGAACTTTCTGATGCTATTTATTCGCAAGGAAAATATAAACACACTCAGAATCACAGATCCACCTAAGACTCTGGAAAATTATTTTATATCCAAAATATATTTTAGTTATTATGATATGCGTCTATTCTTCTAAATGTAATCGATAATATTTCGTTACTTTAATTCTAAAATACTTTTACTCACACAAATTTTTTCCCTACTCTTACCGCAAGTTGGATTAATTAATTATGTCGCAACTGTTGGTACTTCTTTAGAAATGTTGATTTACCGAAAAATAATGGCTGCACATGATTACGCATCAATAGTGCAATCATTCTTGACTAGTCATAACAAAAGTATTTATCGGTCTCCAGCGGTAAAGAAAATATTAATTCACGCAGACACAAATAATTAAGTTTTATTAAGTGATTTTAAGATAATTTACGCTTCACTCACATCAATAAGTCTCTTTTCTTTCATGCTTGGACAAGCGATTAGCTATGGTAGTCGAGTTATCTTTGGCAATAAAGGAATGCAACCGAATCCGGATCTCTTCTTCCCAACCCAACCCTGCGTTCGCGAGACGCATCCGTCGTAGACGCCAGCGGGATCAAATAGAATGCATCATCGGAGCGAATAGAGCGATAATTGCCTCTGCCACGCAGCAGTACCATTTTTGTACTACATTTAGAACTTTTCGGATGTCTAGTCTTTAGATGCCCCATTCGGGCATCAATTTCTTTTAATCACAATAGCGATTTTCGAGGATGATGAATTATTTTACGTGATTTCACGATAATGATTTGCGCTTTTAATATTGATATATGCAGTACAAACTACAGTATAACTGTTTTAAATATAATGTGATATCCAAATACGTATATTGTTTATGAAAGTATATTATATTTTAAAGAAAAATTTGAGAATTGAGATATATATGTATATAATTGATTGATACAATTGTGGTAGAATGTTCTTTTCAACTTTAAGTTTACATAAATATTTTTCAAAGAATGAAAGAAAAGTTCGTATCATTATCTGTTATATACCCTGCTAGAAATGTTAAGGAGTTCTTATCCAGTTTTTAGCTAGATTTTTTAAATATATTGAATTTTCACTATTATCTCTGGATCTGGGGCCTGCATAAAAGTTAGACACTATATAATTGAAAGTTAGTTCAAAACTGAACAATATAATTCTTGATATATGATATTTGAAAGTATATTGTTCGCTTAATAGCCACAAAACATTGCCATCTGATTAATACGTTGACCAGTCAAACTCGTCAATTTTCTAGCAGGATAAATTATTAATTATCTCCAATATTTATAACTGTTACTTTTCTATTGCCTATTATATATCAAGACTTTGATAAGATGTTAGAAATCATATTTTAAAATACAATTACATACATATAGTAATATTAAGTTTAATCGAATATTGTCCCATAATATATATATATATATATAGGTACAGTTGCATTCTAATTAATTATATTCATGCCTTATTAAGCATTATCTATATTCCAACAGTTATGATTAATAATTACAATGTAAGCTTTTAAATTTAAAATGGTTGGCTTAAACTTTAGTTACTGCAGTAATGATAAGCTTTAAAATGTTTTCCTTAAACTATAGTTACAACAATGATTAATCCTCATGGATATTTTTATAATCATTGATAAGTCCAGCATAAATTTTACTAATGAAAACCTGTTTTTGGCTTAGGCGAACGCAAAGGACCAACAAATTCACAAACAAATCATTTATCATGATGAACTCACTTAAATTGAACAATAATTCCAACTGCAAATATTAAATCATAGCATAAATAATATTTGCGTATTGAAAATGAGTATTAAATTATTTATTTTACAATTCACGTCTTAAAATTGTTTAAGCTTTAGATTAACACCAAATTCATTTATCTTTTAGCACCGAACTACTTATAGTGAATTAAAAAAATGTTTGTGATTTGAAAAACAATTAGGACATTGTGATGAACTGCCACTCGTGTAAGTACGTCAGAGCCCAGTGGCATTGATGTTGAATGGGCGGTTAATGAACTTGTTTTTGATGATCTCTAGAGTCGTTACAATATTTTCGTCAGCTCGCTTTATTTATTGAAATAATTACGATTCACAAATATCATCTGTGAAATTAAAACGCTATTTAAAAATTTGAATTTAAATCAATGATTTCCATTGTTATCATTAGATACAAGCTGAACTCCCGAAATAAATCTAAGATAAATATTTCAATTTCATTGTTATAAAATAATTCTTTTCTGCATTTGTTTATTGTTTCTGTGAATAGCAACCGCTGCTTTTGTTTATGTCACGATTGTAAAACATATCCATAAAAATTTATGTGAGTCAAAGTATTATTATCAAGTTCCGTAAATTTTGCAATCTAATACCTTATGCTATTGATTGAATGATGGAATTACTAACAGCCATGATATCTGTACACAAGTTGCAGATGATGAATATGTATGTATGCATGTAAGTCGTGTATACTATTCACGGATTATAGAATTTATTAACGAAAATAATAAAAAATTATTTATTGCAATTAAGAGAAAGAAAAGACATTATTTATGTTGTTTTCACTACAGCTGTTATAATTTCTTTAATTATTGTAATTAAAATCTTGTCGGTTGAATCTAGACTCATGTTTGCCTGCAAATGGTAATAGCATATAGAAAGGAAAGATAATGCACGCACGTTTCATCCATTGTTTTAAAGATTGAATTCGTACTTTAATGTGCGCTGAATTCGAACATTTTAAGGATTTTCCTGTCCCTCTAACAGGATAACAAGATATTCAGTATAATAAGTGGTGTTACAACTTGACGCATCATTTTTACAAGAGAAGATCGCAATTCCAAAAAATTTGCAAGTACGAACACAATATACAATTTAGATTTTTTAATATACCTATAAAAAAGATTTATGAAAATTCAACACACGAAAGTAAATAGAAGTAGACACAGACAAGTTTGGTAAGACATTATTTTTTAATAGGTATGTTATTAGAGTAGTAAAGGAATTACATTATTTTAAATTACATGTTATTTTATATAGTACTAATGATCAACTTCGTTTTATGTATATACGATTTTCAGGGAAATTTACTCTCATTTATTATATATATGGTTGTCATTATCTATTGTAAGAATCAGCAAAATTGCATGCAATATAACGTATAAAAATATATTAATGTAATACATAGGATTAACATAATAATTCAAGTACTTTAAATTTACAGCTTATGAATGATCATAAACGACGATGAAATCATTATCGAACGGTGCAATAAAACCATAATCCCAATCCAATCTCTAACGATAAAATATCGTTAATTTCATGAAAGCACACAACGACAACCAACCAATGGGTACACAAAAAACACCGCTCTATCGACTCACCATCTTTCGTCAGAAAAAAAAAAATTAGCGCTCATCCACGTCACATTGCAAATGGAGCAGATTGAAACCGCGCGATCGTCTACGAAATATTCGCGGAAAGCGTGAAACAAGTATTTTCAGCAAAACATGTAAACTCTCACTGCGCTCTCCTCAATTTAAACGAAGATTTGTGGTAAACGTCACGGACTCCGCGACAATAATCATCCGATATGACTCAACGTATATGTATACGTGTAGCAACGAAATTGGATGCACCATCATAAATTACGAAACTCGATCAGAATCAAGTCCGCTTGATAATTTTATCGGCTCGTTTCATCGGTGCAGCATCTCGTCCTGTACAATACGAAGCTGCACGCGCGCGGAAACGGTGAGCGACGGGCTTGCGCGCGCGCCTTTGACGCATCCAATCAAGCTCTCCCGAGAAAAGTCGGGGAAAAAAAACGGAAGAGAAGCAAAGCCCGCGAAAGCTCGGCGCGTTATATCGTAAGATGCGCCACAGCCGTCGCAGACGTCGCCGATGACGAGGGTCCGATACACATCGTGAGAAATACAATGGCCGCGGGGTCCTAAAAACCATTAAGCAATTAGGACGAAAAAAGAAGCGGCGAGCCTCGTTAAACGACGCTCGCATATATATACACACGGTTCGTGCATCTACTCGATTGTATACTTGGACTATATAGATATGTAGGCAGCGTAAGAAAGAGACGCGTATGAAGCAAATGTGTATGCGTGGTGGTGGTGCTATACATGTGTAGCATAGAGTGTCCAGATCGAGGCGACGACGGCCGGTTGAAACCAGTTTCAATTTAAAGTTCATGCCTGCCGGTTTGCTTACCAATATCGCCTTTCTCGCGTCTCTTTCTGTATTTCCCTTTCTCTCTCTCATTCTACAACCGTCTGTCTCTACGCGCGGGTCTTATTCCTTTCCGCGATCAACGCGGGCGCGCTTCTCTCCCGCGACGATCTGCGCCTGTACTCGCGACGACCCTTTTTTTGTTCTTTTTTTTTTTGTGATGCCTGTCCCCGTCGCGACCGCCTCCGACGCAGTTTTGACAATATATGTATACCGCGCGTTCTGTATATTGATGCTGGGGGTGCATAATCGACGCAAATTCATATACGCGAGGGTCTACGTGCTGTGGGACCACGCACATGCAAGCGCCCCGAACTTTGACCCTTGCGGCGTGTAAGGATATGCCGCAGCTGTTTATGTACCAATGCAAAGATTATCGATCGTGACTATGCTTTTTTGTGATCATTGTATACTTTGCGAATGTATATCGATATACTCAACTAATGAAATGCGATTGATTTTTGGGCTGATGTACGATTGTAATGTAAAGTGATGTCGATATAGGCAACTGCGACCGCCTTGTTAGGTCCTTTCGGTGTGGACCGACTGTCTTACGTATCATATGGCCCGTACGTATTGGAGACATTAAAACTTAATAAACTTTTTATTAACATTTTTATTATCTACAAAGCTTTGAAAAAATTATAAATATAATTTACGTCTTGGAATATAAGAGCCATGTATAATGGGCCGCATTTCCCATGTATGGAACATATATTATATCGGTATCAATATTTCCCACAAATGAATTTTCACGATACTCATAAAATGTTTTCTTTGCGAATCAATAAAGTTTTGTTAATAAATTTGAGCCCGAACATTGATCTTTCGCATATTCTTAAACTAAGAAAAAAATCCGGACGAAATTAAGCATATTTAGCAAACAAGGATCCCGGAAGGTAGGTATATCAAGTGTTCCTTAAAAAAAATGACTTTCTTAGACGATAGATACATAAAAATTGAAATCAAATATTTGTGCAACTTTAAAAATTTTGAGATAATAAATAATACCAATTATTGTAGTAGAGCATCGATTAAATCGAAGGTTTATCACGCACTGTAATAACATTCCCGCCTGCAGGAATAATACGAGTCTAATATTTTTAGTTTGCTTTCGAACAATGGATAATACATTTAGATAGTTATTGAAATAAATAACATTATATGATGTTAATCGGTACATGGTCCGTATAGTACACAATTTTCCTTGCACACCCACAGGACGTACACGAAAAGCATTTTGCATCCACGAAATAATATTGTTCTCGTGGCATTCTTCACCTCTTATTCATTTCAAACAGCAGCTTTTGTTCGCGAAGCATATATCCAATTCCATAAACTCCAACAAACCGAACTCGAGCGCACATCGTCAAATCCAGACGTCAGGGCAAGAAATCCATGGGTATTTCGCGCGTCAACTCAGCACGAGACCTTCATATGGTGCGCGCAACGGGGGAGTAAGGTATGGTACCCGTGCAATGCCTATAGCAGGCGCTCTATGGTCTTCCTTCGGAGCATGCCGATCAAAGGCGATTGGCCTTACGAGCAGCACATCGCGGAGCAGCTCGTAATTCGGGTAATCCCCATTC
>UELU01147270.1:57000-97764 GCA_900490025.1 Megastigmus dorsalis
AAATAAGCATATTTAGCAAACAAGGATCCCGAAAGGTAGGTATATCAAGTGTTCCTTAAAAAAATGACTTTCTTAGACGATAGATACATAAAAATTGAGATCAAATATTTGTGCAACTTTAAAAATTTTGAGATAATAAATAATACCAATTATTGTAGTAGAGCATCGATTTAATCGAAGGTTTATTACGCACTGCAATAACATTCCCGCCTCCAGGAATAATACGAGTCAAATATTTTTAGTTTGCTTTCGAACGATGGATAATACATTTAGATACATCGTTATTGAAATAAATAACATATGATATTAATCGGTACATGGTCCGTGTAGTACACAATTTTCCTTCCACACCCACAGGACGTACGCGAAAAGCATTTTGCATCCACGAAATAATATTGTTCTCGTGGCATTCTTCACCTCATATTCATTTCAAACAGCAGCTTTTCTTCGCGAAGCATATATCCATTTCCATAAACTCCAGCAAACTCGAGCGCACATCGTCAAATACACACGTCAGGGTAAGAAACGCGGCATTGTCGAACATATAAATGTCCATGGGTATTTCGTGCGTCAACTCAGCACGAGACCTCCATATGGTGCGCGCAACGGGGGAGTAAGGTATGGTACCCGTGCAATGCCTATAGCAGGCGCTCTATGGTCTTCCTTCGGAGCATGCCGATCAAAGGCGATTGGCCTTACGAGCAGCACATCGCGGAGCAGCTCGTAATTCGGGTAATCCCCATTCAGGCTTCCGATAGTGTCGATATATCTACAAGCCTAGTTGATCTCTCTCACTCGTCGTATCATAATGCCGGCTGCTGCTGCTTCGATTCTCTCTCTGTGTGTCTACGTATACGGCTGGCCTGCGGCAATCGGCCCGGTAAACTGGTTTAATCCCGATTACCTATACGATTCGAGCTGAACGCCTGCGTACACACACACACGTGTGGGCTCCACGATTTTAGCACGTGTGCAAGTCGCGACGTTCTCCCGTGTGCCTCGACGTTAATCTTATAATTTGAGATTTTTTTTAGTGGCTGCTGCTGCCTCCCGCTGACATTTGGGATTGATTTCCTTCCTGTGTTTCGGGGGGAGGGGAGATGGATTTTCCGATGAAATCGATGCGCGCGTTCGTGACGCGCGATTATATCGGGGCCTCGTTTAGCTGGGATACGATGATGGGAATTGCGTTAAACGATCAGCGATACTGCCGCGGTAATCTAACGTTTATTATAATTATCGAGTTGTTGTTCGGTATTTTTTTTCGTGCGCTCCGACGAGACAATAAAAAAAAATATGTGGACGCGTTTGGTTGATAGGGAAAACCAATAAGTATGAGATCGAGGAAGGAGAATGAGCATCGTGCTTTTCATGCGGAGCTTGCGTGGATGGTGAATCAAAAGGGGATGACGAGTTGCGTTCGAGCTCGTTAAATCCTTTTTTTTTTACGTGGTATACTATTTTAAACTAGTGATGCGGATGCCGGTTTAACTGTGAAATGAACGTTGAAATCTTGAACGGATTATTCTTTAATAACGATGTTATTTAACTGAAGGTAAGAAACGATCCTTCCGAACCAATAATATGCACTTTTACTTAGTTTGGCCAACGCGTTTCGGATTGTTTTTTGTTTGAATAAAAAGAATATGAAAATTATATAAAATAGGGTAGATATGTTTTTTAGCTTATGAAATAAACATTCAATTGTTACTCCAAATTATGAGATAAAAGTTCTAGTGTACTATTCTTAATGCTCGTAATACTGGTATTTTTACCTTAATTAGAGTGATTTTGAGGAAATAATAAAATTATATGAGAGTAAGATTTTCAGCGGAAGTCCGGCGTTCCCATACTCCAAAACTATGCCTTACTCATTATAAGTCAATGAACTCTCGAATGTCTCCAGCTATAAAAAATGCCAATGGTTATGTGAAGCGTGAGGTGCACGAATATTTTATGATACAGTGGAAACTAGCTCTAAATATGATCATTCGTAAGAAAAATTAATAAAAATTAATGTAATTATTTATATGAAGAAAATAATACCAAATTAAAAAAAAAAATAAAAGTATGTTAAACGCCATTTAAATTCACATACTACCTAATGTATTTACTGCATAAAATAAACTTCAAAAATCTATACGGTACTTATATTTACCACAAGAAATGTATATCATAATAAAACGGTTTGCCTGAAATTTTATATAATAATCTAATTCTTAAACTGGTTTTGCTCACATGATAACTTTTTCTACAGTTCTCACGAAGTATAGGGTATCAACGACCATCAAAATAAAAACTTTCATTTTAATGTAAAACAGCTTATCTAATTTTTTTATATGAATGATTTCCCCAGTAACGTGTCGATGTGATCACCTTTTTTTATCGCGTAGCGATTTCGCAGGCCTCCAAATCTGCCAGCATATACGATATGCCGGCTAATACGTTCGCATTTCTATTTCTCGTACCCTTGACCCTGGCAAAAGTAGGGTTTCACATGTCTTATACTGGTTGATTCGAATTTCGAGTTTGATGTCAGAATGATGAATTTTTACAATTATGTTTAGGAAAAATCTAATAGGTAACTTATTTCATTATAAGATGAAGTATAATAATACGTAATGTAAATTTTATTGATGCTTACTATAAAACGTGAGTTATAAAGGAACTGTATAAATGAAAACGGGAAGCACAAATTCGTGGATAAACTTTATCATAAAATATTCTTATACTTTAAGTTTTTATAGTTTGATTTAAAACTTTGGCTTGTATATTATGTATTTTATCAGTTACTGGAATGTTACTAATGAAAAGTTAATGAAAAAATTTAGATGATAGTCGCAAGTGAAATAACAATATTTCACATATTTTAGATACAAACTTCACTTATAAAAGTAAGAAAATCACGTCAATATTATCAAATTTGAGTTTTACGTCAACGCGATTAAAATTTCAAATAAACATGATGGAATTGTTTAAAAATGTGAAAATACGGCAGGGAAGTGAATTATCAACAAAATAGAATTATTTAGTTTTGAATTATTTGAAAAAAAAAAGAGTCATGATATAATTTATAAAAATACAGTAAAAACACATTCTTGCAATTCACTGATCTAAATATTTACACAAAATTTAAATAAAAAATGTTTGCCAAATAAAACTGTTATGATGCATGCTCACCACGGAAAACAAAAATCTCACTTGCAAACATTGGCATTGCTTCATAAATGAGGAAATTGTCATCGGATGCGCAATTATTCGTGTTTCCTGCAGTCGTTATGATTTTAAATCAGATAGTTTTATCCATTTAGAAAATCATGGTACTACGATATTTTACACTGCTGTTAATCATAACATAAAATTAATCTCGAATTATACGTTATACAATATTTTGATTGAGTAACTTTTTATTATAGTTATTACTGATTACTAAATCTAATCTTTGTATTATGAAAAACGATTGCAGTATACAGTATACAGTAAAGATACGTAAGTATACAGTATATAGTAAACAATCTCGACATTAAATATAAAGAAAATGGTGCAGTCTTTGCTTTGATTACACTATGTGAACATATTCTCAGTGTTTTATGAAAAAAAAGAAAAAAAAAAAAAATTCAACGATTTCCATTATACTATTAAATATTCTAATTTTTTCTCTAATTCCCAATGCTATTAGGTCCAATTTTTGAGCTGTTAAATAATGCGGAAGCCACTTTTACCTTACGCGGCAATTCCAAAAAGCACTAAAACGTAATTTATTTCTCCAGTGACCATAACCGACACTTATATATATATATATATATATTGGACGAACATTAGTGCCAAAGCAGAAGGTTTAAAAGTGGCAAGGGCGTCACAATAAATTAGTCGCAATGGTGAACATAATAATTGATGGGCAAGGACAAGTGTTTAGTTGTGCGACGAATAATATTGACGATTACAATAAGGAAAACAGAGAAGTGTCGGCCGCTGGGCCACGCATCGCTGCTTATATTTAATCGTTATTTTAGGTCACGACACTGCGGCCCAGCGCGTCATTTTAATATTCTAATAAGCTCAATTATTTTGCCTTTTTTTTATATTACACGAAGGGCGTACCAATTTTCACCGAACAAACGCCGTTTACGTAACGCGGATAGGAAAAATCCCAACTTTTTCATATTAACGTTGCAATAAACCTGTGGAATTCATGGTGGATAAAGAAAAAAAAACTACGCACGTGCACGTTATTTTAAACTATACTCATTCCAATCAATTTACCATTTCAATTGTTGCTATTTTAGCGTGCATCCTTTGCATTAAGAAAAATAAGAGTCGGATAAAAGGCAATATATCAGACATTTTTCATTTCATACTTCATTTTATACACGTTCGTGCAAATTGCATTCCGAGCGCTCGAGAAAAAAAAGACAGAGAGAGAGAGACAGCAAAAACGACAACGGCTAAAAATCGCGATACACATGTAACGCATTGATCTGGAGAAAAAGCGTTTAATTGCATCGAAAAGAACAAGCGTGCCGTTTCCGAGGCGCAATCGCTTAGACAATCGAGCCGCGTTTACGTGTGTCTGAGGGTATCGAAATTGTAACGATTAACAAATCCTCCGTGAGACGTCAATTTGCAGCGAGCGACCGCTTGCATTTGCGACCTACCAATCAAGATACGACTGTATGTGTCATCACCCTTATAACTTAACGGTGAAAAATTGTACGAGTTACTTCTATTTGGACAACAGATTTTATTTATTTTTTCTACTATAATAAAGGAGAGTATAGTGCAGCAATAAGCCGAGTAAACTTTAACTTATTTTATGGTTCTTTTTTTAGGAAAATAAAAAAGTTAAGGATCTTTAGATTTTGATCTCGCCAGATATTGTTCTTGGGCTATTAAAAGCGAGCTTGAACAAATTGTCATAGCATATTTTGATCGCGAAATACGTTTTCATTAAATATCAGCAACTTTTAATTACTTGTGTAAACTAGCTCGTGTAAACGGGGTACTTGTGTCAAGTACTTGTGCAAACAGCCTCGATGTCGCGAAACGGAGCAATAATTTAAATCTTTATGGAACCGATGCCATCAACATATTCATCAATTTGTTTATTTCTCTAATTCAATGGAATTTGGGAAAAACGCCTCGCTTCGGCTCTCATCTGTATCTCGATTAAATATCTGGAGCGAAAATTTCCGAGCGATTTCAACATTGCATCGTCGATAAGAGGGTTACTTGTATTTTTGGTTACGCCCAAGACGAATCCGCAGAAATAATCTCAGTTCACCAGGTATTCCTATAACGCTACGCAATAACGACTGTTTACAATATACGCATAGTTTCTATACAAGTATAAATAATCCCTATCGAAGCGTATATAGTCAATACATACCCGAGCGCAATTGCGTATATATGTATAACAGCAAATAATCCTGAATTAGTCAACCGCGGAATCCTAATGACGCAATTGTTAACAGAGAGGTCGTCTCACTTATTCAAAACAATATATATACGATCGCGGCATTCCACCTGGTCTCGACGCGCGCGATGTGATATACCCGACGACGGCCACATTAAGTTCGTATACTTGCATATGTGTGAATCGATTTTTCGTGTATTCTCTCTCCCGCTCTCCCTATACACGTGTGCGCGTGTGTGTATGTACGCGTTACGGTCTCCGCGTAATATTCCGCCTATTGTCATCCTCGGTACTTTTGCCGATGTTGACAGCGTATTATATGCTCCATCCGTGTGTGTGTGTGTGTGTGTGTGTGTGTGTGTGTACAGAAGGCGAAAAAGAGAGGCAAAGCAGGCGGAAGGCGCTCAGCGAGAGAGAAAGAGAGAGAGAGAGAGAGAGAGAGACGCAGAGAATGCAAAAAGAGAGGGATATAGGAGAGTCAAGCTCCGTGACACGAAGATGGTGTGTGGTAGGGGCTGGGATGTGCTCGTATAAAGGCACACACGTGACAATTAAAACGATCAGTCTTAAAACCGATCCCTGGGCACAGTCTAATAAAGCCAACTGACGATCTTCTCTGTTCCGTCTTGTCTCCGCGACTCGTTTACATACGTGTATATATATATATATATATACACGTAACTCTCTCTCTCTCTCTCTCTCTGGTCGTGTGTACATACAAGAAAAGCCCCCGCGACTCGTGGTTGTTCCAGAGCAACAAGTTCAAAGCAGGGCGCTAGGGAATAACATATATATGCGTTACGCGAAGAAAACGAGCAAAATCATACTGCTGCAGTTTCGCACCTTTCTGAGCGACAGCCAACGAGCCCGGCGAACCGCAGCAGCAGCAATAGCCACAGGGACGTCTCAGTGCCGGTAGATGCAGATATCCTAAAGCCATTGAGGGATAACCGGGAGTCGGAGCGCGTGTGTGTATATTTATATATACAAGGCGGCGGACACTTGTTGCTGTATACACTCGTTAATTGAAGGTGAGCGAGTTGGCCCATTGATCTATTATTCATGATGAAGGTGTGTCTGTGTATGTGTGTGTTTATATCTGCCGGGGGGAAATTGCTGATGCGCTTATGAGGTCGTTAAGTTCGGTGATTCATTGGGTTCTTCGCGGGTATATATGCTTGATTATTGGAGGAATTTTGAATTTTTGGGCATAAGTTTCTTTGAAATATTATTATTACAGCGATATATTCTCGAATATTTATATGACAATTGATCTAGAGCAGGAACATCATCGTATAGTGACCGTTAATGTCACACACATTAATGAATAATTAGTTTTTTTTTCCAGATATTTGAATAGTTCTCTTTTTCAAATATAGTTCTAATTCAATAGAAAATGATTATGTATTAATAAATATAAATCTCGATATATCTAACAGTGGATTTCTCTTTGTAAATCTACTGTTTTTATGCAGATTTAACAAAATAATATTAAAGATCACTATTCATATTTTACAAACTACAAAAATTTATTTATCCTTTAAACGACCAGCATTCGATATATAAAGATTTTTTGTTTGATAAAAACAAACAAACTTCGTGTAGCCCTTGTAATTCTTTAAGCATACCATTTCTTAATATTACTTTCTGGTATACATATAAAATAAGAAATACGCTATTCGATTTCATTTCTATCGGAACAAAGATTTTATCATCTACTGATGTATGAGTTCACACAGACACGTGCATGCTCTACATAAATATATTATATCCGCAGCAATAAGAAAAATACTTTCAGTATTTATAAATTATTTATTTTATTCAGTATTAATAAATTATTTATTTGATACTCTGTATTATGGTTGATAAATCGAATTTGTATTAATGCATTACTGAATTGTACATTTAATTCAGGTGAAATTAAACCCAGACGATTTATCGTCATATTTATGTTAATTGTACTGGCAACAGAGAAACCGTAATAACGACAAAATTAATGTCAATTAAATACTGAACAATATCGATTTTAGCAATGGTCAATTATATCATTTATATAATTATTCAATTAAATTGAGCAATTTGCACACATAAATAAATAGCTGAAATTTGAATTTTACTTATCAGCACAATTGTATTGCTATTAATACCAACAGTATAAAAATAAATTAAGGACATGGCTTTCTGACCTTAGCCCATCCTCTTAAATACCACGAAAAAAACCGTTAAGGTATCATTAAAGTTTAGAGCCGATTTCTATCATTGCAAACATTTAACTATAATAAGGCAATATAGCAAATACACAAACCTAAAAAAATTTGGAAAAGTATAATTACAAATGTAAGGTAACTGTATATCGATGAATATACTCTAAACGAGAGAAAATAAGCTCGAGGAACAAATGATTGTAAAAGTAGTGCCGACAATCTGGTAAAACATATAATTACTTTTAATCACGGCTTTGTTTTATTTAGAAAAAATGCGGCTGCATTTCCGCGACGTGTGCGGGTGCCGTATAATAATAAAGAAGGAAAGAGCTAAAACGGGCGGCGCATTACGTGTTAAATATCGCGGCAATGAAGTAAAGGAACGCGCAGATTTCTTTGCATTCTCCGTGATGTGTGACATTCAAGAGATGCGAACGGACAAGCCGCGGCGAAACCGCTTCAAACCAGAAACTATCGAATGGGATTGCGCTGCTCAAAGGATCGGCACGAGCGCGAGACAAGTTGTCTTGTAGTATTATATAGTATATACGTATACATCGTGTATCTGCGCGGTTCGCGGCTTATCGATATAAAGTGATTCTTGCCTGGACAGGAATTAAATTAATTTCCGCGCAACCGCTCGTATAAATTTTCCTACTTTTCCTATTAAGTTCGTCATTTTCATTGACTTATTGCTATTGCGCGGGAGTACGTCGATGATCGGCTGCGTTTATATAGCCTTATTATATCATGATTATTTGTTTGTGTTTATTTGGGTTTCTTTGTTGATTTATTGCACCCGATTAAATTTGGAGACTTCTGTTTGGACAATTTGTATTCTATATAAGAGCTAGTACTTGAATATTAACGATATGATTTATTGCTAAAAACAGATTGCTGATATATATAAGATAATTATGCAGAGAGATTTAAATCGATCTTTAATTTTGAATCTTATACTCGGATCAGATTTCTTCTGATCCTTCAGATTTCAGATTACCCCGGTTTTTTATTTCTTTTCGTCGCAGCACATTGGCACACTTTTCAAATAAACAAAGGTATACTTTTGTAATCCCTGATTAAACAAGTGGACCGTACTTGACTAAATCTACTGTTATTATTTTTTCATGCATAATTTTAGATTAAGATTATCAATATTAAAATAAATTACTGTTAAAATATTTCATTATTCTGATAAACTCATAACATCGGCACGGATAAATTAACAGTAATACTAATTACATTTTATTAATTGTTCTACGTCGTTTCAGTTTGGCTATTTTTTTAAATAAAATTCTTCCGGCGATAGATTATATAATTCACGCTCGTAATCGGTTATAACTGCGAATCTGAATAGGTCGACTATTGCGACTATTTTTCTTTTTATCGTGCTTTAATTATGTAAGTAAGAATTAACGTCACCAGATCGTAACAACATCTATAACCGCTTTATAAATTAACAAGTATCACAGGTAATCAATTTCGTACAAAAAAAAAAAAAGGAAAAGATATTCAACTGGCGTTCTGAACTTGATATCGGTTAAGCATAAATTCTTTTTCTATGTATTATAAAACATGAGATATTTGTCAAGGCTTACCTATATTCAGTGTGGTTTCTTTAATTTAGATCTCGAAGATTCGGATTATATCGATTGTACGTTCCAATTTTATCATAAGACTTAGGAGTGCAATTCAAATGTTGAAAAATTAACATAATATATAATTCTATAATTCTATACTTCGACTTTAGAGTTCATTGTTCATCTTGGATATAATTGAACTATATTATTCTTGGATCAGTATTAAAAAGCTTTATATTATTCAATAGCATTACAGAAAACGCGAGTCTCTACTTAAATAAAATATTTTCTAAAATGAGATATTAGTGGATTTTGTTTTTCAACTGCAATACGAATCAAAATTATCAAAATAATAAAGTGTATCTCCAATATTAACTAATGAAAAACAATTTCATTGATTTTGTTCAGCAGACCCAGCAAAAAGATGCGTGCCTTGCTGCTGATCCTGTTCTTCGCGCTCTCGGCCTCCGCCTCAGCCGAGCAGCGACACCATAATCCGTCCACGAGCTCCGAGGCAAGTAACGCGCTCACGGCCGCAGAAGCCGAGGAGAAATGCCTCGAAGACCATCCGACCCTCCTGAATTTCTTCTCCTGGGCCGATTACATGGTCCTCGGAGCTATGCTCCTCATCTCCTGTCTCATAGGCACCTTCTACGCCTGCTTCTCGAAGAAGCAGGAGACCAGCCAGGATTTCCTACTCGGCGGCTCAGACATGGGCACTTTTCCCATGGCTATGTCGCTTGCTGCCAGCTTCATCACCGCTATAGAATTGCTGGGTAATCCCGCGGAGATGTACGAGCATGTAAGTGAATATTTTTCGCACTTTCTTTTTATACTTCCAGAATTGTAAGCTTTTTCTGATTTTGGAATATTGGAGATTTGAATTCATTTTAATTGATCGACCATAGCATGTGACTTACATTGATCTACTATTACTTTACATTCTGACATTGATAGTTGCAAAGCGTTAATTCGTGAAAAAGAGTACTCCAATTAAAAGTTTTTGATCATGCTATAATTTATGCAATATAGGCAATTGGAGGGTAAAAATAGTATTATAAAAGTGACATAATTGCAGAATATATAAATAGTCTTGGAAAAAAGAAAAACGTTGAGAGTAAGTAAAGAGAGAAAACAAGTGGATTTAAATTAAAGCATTTAAGCAATTAAACTGCTGACACATAATTAATTGACTTTATATACTAGAATAACTTTTAATAGTCTTTTACTTGGATGCAGTAAAACATAAACGTTTCCTTTTCATCATAACAATAGAATATAAAAAAAAACAAATAGCTTATAAAAGTAGGTCAAAGGCACGATTAATCTTCTTTCAAACTCGTGGTTCAAAATAGGAAGTAACTTGAGAAGATTAGATAAAAAATTTTTGATTTTCTGTATTCGCGAATTGAAAAAAGTGCTATTAATACATAAGGGCACTTACGGGTCTAATTAAATATCAATTTGATGTTTAAGTGCAGCCATCAACAATTGATTTGTATAATTCCAGTAAGGAATTGTTTCTCATTCGATATCAATATCCTTATACGACACCATCAAATTCCACTCAAAACGGCATATATCAAAACCGAAAAAGAAAAAAAACATTTCAACAATTGGCTCATAACTCAACGTCCACGTCAGCATTTACGATGATCCGTGGCTATCGGACAAACACGATTAATTCATGAATGGCTCAATTGCGCAACGAGATAAAATTCGGCTCAATTGACCGCGACAATCGTATATACGAAAAAGTATACATACATAACGCATACACATATCCAAACTGACAATGCAGAATCGTTACAGGGTCTCGCGGGGCGCCACGTGCGCGCGTATATATACACACAAAAGCTATAGAGAGGGGGAGTGGGTTTAAGCTTGATGGGCACAAGAGGCCTTAATGGACGCGTGAATGGTTTCGCAGGGCACGCAATTCTGGATGACCTGTTTGGCCTTTCTGCTGGTCGTGCCAATAACCTCGCGCCTCTATCTCCCGGTGTACATGAAACTGCGCCTGACCTCCAGCTACGAGTATCTGAATTTGCGCTTCAATCGCCACTGCAGACTACTCGCCAGTGGGCTCTACATGCTACAGATGATACTCTACACGTCCGTTGCCGTTTATGCGCCCGCTTTAGCTTTAAGTCATGGTAAGGATTCGTCGTGACAGTATTTAGTGATTTGTGATTTCAGAGCTGATCTCTGGCCGATCACACAATATTTCACCTCTATTACCGTTACTCTTGTTTTTTTTTTGTTTCTTGCCTTAAGGATGAATTCATCTTATTTTACAGTTACCGGCCTTAATACTTACATCGCTGTAACGCTAGTCTACGTCGTCTGTATATTTTATGCCTCACAAGTGAGTATTCACTTCGCAATCTTTAAAAACGACCACGAGAATTTTGCGAACATTAATGAATATGTTACTGCCTTACATCGATGTTCGACAAAAGAAACTCGTTACAAACCCCTACGACAATTGTCTCTAACGAAATCCTTTGCACGGTCGACAGGGTGGCATGAAAGCCGTGATAATGACGGACACGTTCCAAGCTGCGGTCCTAGTTGGTTCCCTCCTCCTCATAGTGATCTGGGGGACGAATATGTCGGGTGGCTCGTCCATCGTCTGGGACGACAGTCGCAGCACCGGACGCCTCGAGTTCTTCAACATGAGCCCTAATCCAACGGTGAGACACAGCTTCTGGAGCGTCGTCATAGGCGGAACATTCTACTGGACCACCATGTTCTGCAGCAATCAGGCCTCCGTCCAAAAGTACCTGAGCGTCGAGAGCATCAGCCAAGTCAGGAAGTATGTCGTGTGCTGTACAATGTGTTATGACCTCCCCACCCCTTTTTTGTAATAGCTCGATGATCGATCGATTTTCGATACTTTGAGAGGTTAGCTTCTGCACGAATGCAAATTTTCGGGTTCCGTTATTAGAAATCGATACTTGCTTCGAATATACGAATATTACGTATGAGATTCAGATTTGAACTACGCATTTTTATACCGATCCGATTTGCAGATTTATTTAGTTTCTAAAGAATTAAAAGTTATACCTTTTTAAATCTGATTTTAAATTAAAAGTAAAATGAAAATACTTATTTAAGACAATTTCTTAATTTTAACGTTCAAGTTATTACATTACAAATTGCGATAAACTTATCTCTACATTTAAAGTTCCAATTTGAAAATAATTTAGCTTTTCTCAGCAAATTAATTTACTCGCTCATCGTTCTATATTCATTTACTCTCGTGTACAAAATTCAATTAGCGCGTGGAATTGTTCACCCATACAAAGGCCGAAATCAAAAGCATTATAATGGTCTTTTTTTTCGCGGAATCCAGACTAAAAAAAGAACAAATTGTAAAAATATAATTGCCAGCCGCTAGATAGTATAGCGTAAAAGAAAATACCGCTCGTTTCCGCGCTTAATTATTTTTTTTCCACTGAAACAAAAAAAAAACACGTTTAACGCGACTTATTAAGTTTAACCATTCCGATCTCGTAACCCTAACGATTTTTAAATTACAAACATTCCTTTTTTTGACCAATTGCTTCGTAGATAATGCAAAACTAGTTACTGCTATTTATTTTACGTAAAAACGACCATATTCAAATTTTTCTATTCTAGGCGACGCGTACAAAGTGCACAATTTACTGCACTTACCCTTTAGTTTAACTGTACACGTGAAATCACAGGCTCTCATCGCGCAATGGATCTATATATATATATATATAAATAAATGAGAGTGCAGGAGGAGGAAATACGTGGTCGCACGTCGCGAGAGAGAAAATCACTGAGCTCTCTAAGCAGCACTTACCCCTTAATTTTCCAGAGCTCTGTGGGTGTCTTCGGTGGGCTTGATACTGATCTATACGGTGAACTTCTTGACCGGCATGGTACTATACAGCGCCTATAAAGATTGCGATCCAGTGCGCGCCGGCCAAATCACAGGGCAGGATCAATTGCTGCCACTCTACGTGATGAACTTCATGGGTGAGGCGAAGGGCGTTCCAGGATTCTTCGTGGCTGGCATTTTCGCCGCCTCGCTTGGGTAAGCTCTCAATTTCCAATATAGCATCCAGGGGAAATGTGTCCGGTACAACGTACTATATCCTTTATTTTTATCGACAGTTAGTAATAGTCCCGGTTATATTCTCTTTGTGCTAGAACTAAATTCGTGCACTTATTTTTTTCGAAGTTACATAAAGATGGTTCAGTTTTTTTTACTGCTTACAATATATCCGCTAATTGTTTTACTGTAAAACAAACTTCTTCAAAGTCTTGGAAAATAAAAAAAAATAGTTTATGTTCTATTGTATTTTATATAACAAAGCAATGATAGAAACCCGTGATGGTTCATTATCATGCATAAATCTAATGCAAAACACTTTATGAAGCATATACGTACGTACACAGAACCACGCGTGGTTGACCATTTTACTATAAATATTATAAAAAAAAAATGACCCAACATCGAGTAATCCGGCACGCAAAGATAAGACACAGAGCGTTTTCCGATACACCGCGACTTGCCATCATATTATAGAATAGATAGCCTTTCGCTGGCGTCAGCACAGCTGCTCGAATATCTTCACACGATAATCCCTTGTGTTGCAGAACGGTGGCGAGCGCGATGAACTCCCTGGCCGCCATAACGTGCGAGGACGTGCTCCAGGGTCTGCTGGGTCTTGAGGTGCCGGCGCGCAAGGGCGCCATTTACGCCAAGTGGATCAGCGTCTTCTTCGGCCTCCTCAGCTTCGCCCTTGTCTTTATGGTTGAACGCCTCGGCGGCGTGCTCCAGGTATTATACCTTTGTATATTATATTATATATGGTGAACCTTTTATGCTCGAGTGCTTGCATTATTTCGACTATATATTATGCTTGGAAAAAGATCCTTTATCGATTTTTTTTTATTAATATTTTCTGTTTACATTTTCTTGTATACCAAGACGAAATTATACATTATTAAATTATAGCAACTTTTTACTAATGGATGGTAATACCTAAGTCTATAAAAAGAAGGTGCATAAAAAAGTTCGTAGGAATAATTAAAGTTCTACTGTCATTTAGTAGTCAAAGTATACATGATACGCCAGCTCGAACCAGTTTCTAATAGCAGAATCGGCCTTTGCGTAGACGAAAATTTTCTCATTCGATAAGCCAGTCATGTCTTAACAGTTTTAACGACGTTTACATTCGCCGAGGTATATACATGTGCACTTTCGATGCAAAATATTCCAGATCCAAGACCTCCAAATCGACGATTGCATTAAATAATCAAGCGAACGATAACTTTCCAAAACGCTACTATTATTATATTTCTTTATTATATCATTTGATTTACATTTAATTTACATCTTATATTCTAATTTTCTTGTAAAAACGATAGTGTCTTTTTTATTTACACCTTTACACCTTTTTTATTTTTCATTTTCATACTTTTCTTCTTTCCTATTCTTTCCCCTCTCCAAAACGCTACTATATATAATTAGAATGATAGAATTAATACAATAAACTCGACATTTCTTTTTGCAGGTGGCACTGTCGTTCAACGGCATGGTAGGCGGCGTAACATTGGGTCTATTCTCATTGGGGATGTTCGTGCCGTGGGCGAACGCAAAGGGCGCGATGATCGGCTCGATCACGAGTCTCGTGTTCGTCGTGTGGATCGGCCTCGGGGCACAGATCTCGGCGCTACGCGGCGAAATACATCTGGACAGTATGCCGACGTCGATCGACAAGTGCCCCTGCCTCAACGAGACCCTACTTGCAGCTGCGCCCGAGGCTGACACTCCCGATGAGGCTTGGTTCATATACAGAGTGAGTTAGCTGTCATCATCATTTTTTTTTACCTTTTAGGCCGCGCGCTCGCGATAAACTGCACTTTAAACTTTGTCCAATTTGCTCGCGCTTGGTAGTCGTGCGATGGCCGTTGCCGAAAGGGTTCCGGAATTTGATGAAATACTATGGCTTTCAGCAATTTTGAATAAAAATAACATCGTACCGTTTTAAAGAAAAAAAATATAATTTTCATTACATGTGTAATTACGGTTTCCCTATTATTTTTACAAAGTCCTCGTTGCAAGAATTAATCGTACGTTATTTATATCCAGAGACAGAAATGTCAAAAGCTCGGTCGGATTGATAATTGGTATATATATGTGATTGGCGATATCGTAGTTGAGCAAAAAATTATCGCTTACAAACTATGGCTTCAATTCTTGGAAATCTGTAGACTCCTACAAAAAAACATTAAAATATCATTATACTATACTGAAACTCGAGTTTAGATTGACAAGAAAAAGATTAAGATGAGAAAATGAGATCACTCCCAAATATAAGTTTCGCTTAATTTATTTATCCAATTAAAGTGAAACAACAAATATTTGCACACAAAATTCCGGTCCGTTATCTTACGATTTCTTCGTAATCATCTCGTCTCATTGACATAATAGAAGAACCAAAACTAACAGACAAAAAAATCCTTGCAGATAAGCTACCTGTGGTACAGTGCAATCGGCTGCTTAGGAACAATGCTAATCGGCGTGGCAGTGAGCTACTTCACGGGCTTCCAGGATCCCGCGGATCTCGATCACGACCTGCTCAGTCCACCGATACGCAGACTGATCGGCTCGACGAAATCCAAGCCGCACTCGGGTCACGCGCTTGGCGTAACGAATCTCGCTCTCGAGATGGACGACGAGAAGCCCAGAATCGAGAGGAACGGCAACTTCGAGAAGTCGATGAAGTAGTCCCGTGTTTAAAAGAAAGGAATCGCGCGCGATGCTTTTATACGATATACACAAGGTACATTATAGACACGAGAGAAAAAGAAAAGAATTTTTAATGAAAAAAAAAAAACAAACAAAGGAGTCTCAGAGATTGCGTTTGTAAAAGCGGGGGACAAGTAATGTGTTCTCTTCGACTCGCTTATAGCTAGACTCGATGACGATTACTCTGAATGAGAGCCGACGAATACAGTTTTTATTCGGTTACGCGATAGATGAGTATAGACATGGCATCGAGGCAACGAGGCTTTTTGTTTTTCTTCAACTGTCCGTTTTTATGTTTGAACATTTTTGTTTTTGATCCACATATTTTTTTGAATATTTACGACATAATATACACAAACGATTAAATGACTATGGTAATATTTGTTGAACATATGTGTTGATGATAGTATTTAATTTATGATGTTTCAAGGTCCGTCTGTATTTATTCGAAAACTCAACGAGCTTTTACTTTGTTACAATTGCTGTTACGCATGTTTTATAATAGTAGAATATTGGAAACGAATACGAACAAAAAATTCTTTTACACTGTGGGCTATTCTCCGGACAAAGAGAAAATTACGTACCTGATGACTCTTAAAAGACGTCGAAAGAAGACTTGGCCGACATCCTCCATCGAGAGGAAATTTTAAATGTTATACAAAAAAAAAGACAAGAGAGAAGAATATAATCTAGATGATTTTTTTTTAATACCGTTTATATACTTAATAGCGCTATATTTATTTCGCGACGGATGAGCGCGAAAGCCTTCAGTTTTCAGAAGGTTTTTAGGCGGCAACGCGCTTTTATGGGTCCCTTTCAGACGTATTGTTTTTATTTTACTAGCGCAGAGTTGATCTCTTGCCTATTTTGGTATAAAGGAGGTTCGTTCGGACCTCTGGTGCAATAAAAGATACGCGCATGCTTAAAACCAAAAAAGAGAATGAAATACACACGATTTATGCAGCATTGTTGATGTTACGCATAATCGCCGCCAGCGTTGATATAGATACAATGATAAGTAGTATTTTATTTCCAGCGTTTTGTACGTTTAATGAATGATGTGTGGACATGTGCGATGCGTGATTATAGCGAAAGAGATTATTATGCGAGTATTTGTTTGTTATTATTGAGTGTGACTGTTATTATATATAAAGATTAAAAGTATTATTCTGATGATTAATTGCTGTCTTTTTTATTCTATACTTATGAGAATCTTGATTCCTCATCTATTCATAATTTTGAAAATAAATTTTTGCGCTATTTACATTTGTTAGATACATATTACTTTTTACTTAATTTATATTTCCTTGTATTAAAGTTGAATAATTTTTAATATTTTCTTATGTCCGCAAACATGATCCATAATGGTAAGCGTGCACATATACATTTTTTAAAAGATTGCATCGTAACAAATTTTTAATATATTCCGCGTGTATATAGATTTCCATAAAAAGGATTGAAACGCGATACAAAACATTAATACAAGCATAAAGTACATCTATTTATTTGCCTAGGAATCAGTACGATACATTTGCTAAATTCAGACAAACAGAC
Organism: Megastigmus dorsalis; assembly: GCA_900490025.1. NCBI lineage: Eukaryota > Metazoa > Arthropoda > Insecta > Hymenoptera > Megastigmidae > Megastigmus > Megastigmus dorsalis. The sequence continues at coordinate 74,545 of UELU01147270.1, forward strand.
CGAAAATCCATTCGAATGCTATACGCGCAAAGCTCATGCAAGTGCATGCATTTAATCACGTTTGAACGCGTTGGAGCGTCGCTATGTTCAATTAAGTAACCATCGATTAATTTAGTTCATCGACACGTGCTTCACCTTTAAATAAAAAGAAGAAAGAAGAAGTAAGCCGCACGGATGAAGAGTTTCGAAAGCGAAGCAATCGATGAAATCTCTCACGGTGCTTCAGGGGTATAAGCGAGACACTTTTTCCCAAATAATACTCTCGTTCAACGTCCAAGTACAGACGGTTCAACGGAGCTCCGACAGAGAGAAAATGGAATAGAAAAGGCTTCTGGCAGTCGAATTGCTAAAAGTACACGTATATCCTCCCTATGCCTCTCTCTCTCTCTCTCTCTCTCTCTCTCTCTCTCTCTCTCTCTATAACTTCTTTTTCTACTTTTTTTCTGCGTGTCTCCCATATCTATCGTTTCCCTTGCCACGATTTTCTAGTCAGCTAACGGATTTGCTTCTTTTAAAGGTTCTCGTCCCGCTCTTTCCTCCGACTCGTTCTCTCACAAAGTCAAAGGAAGAATCGGAGAAAAGAGAGCTGAGTGCGCGCGTTTTACACTTTTCTCTATATGCTGTGTGTGTAACGTACATCACGTCAGTAGAATTACTGTACTCGCGCTACTAACTTACACGTGGATACTCTATAGTAAAAGTATGAGAAGGAATGGGATACGTGCTTTATTGATCCATTGATGTCAAATTTAAAGAGACGCGCTTATTAAAAATATTAAGCTTATGCGTATTTATTGATAATTGTACTCTGTATGTTTAATGATTTTCTATCAATATTTACAATTGTCTAATATTTCACTATTAGAGGTAGTATTTATTATAAATGTACATCTAAGGTAGAGTTTGATAAGTAAGTACACTCGAAATCATTCTAAAGAAATTTCAATTTTCTTATAACATTGTAAAGTGACGTACGATAGCTACATTGATAAATTAATATCCATATACCGAAAGTAGCATAACGTTTGTGTCCCTATAAATTTTTTTATACTACCTCTTGAAACAAAAAATCAGGTTCAGCAAAAAATTGTAAAAGAGCTACCAGGGAACTTGAAAGAACAAGATATTAAAATATTATAAGAAAAATAATAAAAAAGTTAACGTTTTATGAAAATTAGATTTTGACACTGGTACGCAATATGTCTCCCTCTGAGCATTTCACATATCGAAACTCGGAAAAAAAGCTTGTTGTTTAGATATTTCTGTCACACAAAAGGGACGAATTTCACTGATTTCCTTGTGCTTACAATTGTATGAAAAAAGACTAATAGGTGTCCACCTACGAATTTTTTTTTTCGAAAGGGAATTAAAAAAAATGTTAAAATCATGTAGGTTTTATATGCAATTTCGCGGTTTGAGTCAGTAGATGCAGTTTTACAAAACAAACTTATAATTTAATTACAAAAGCATTAGTTGTTTTATAAAAAAGTTTATTTCATTAGTCATAACATAAGTTGGTATTATCTATTTAATCTTATGTATTTTTATAGATCCAACCATGCATATAGTCATGATAATTGACTTTCGTGATCTGTTATCGACACATTTTCTACTGCAACTCTTTGCAGACTAAGATTTAAAGATATTAAGCAAGTCCTAAATTCAAAAGAAATGTGTGATATAGTAATGCTCTTGGAGGTTCTTACAACATAATACTAGATTTGCAGTTTCATTTTAAAAATGATTGACATTGTAAAGCTATATAATAATTTCAGTGTATAGTTAATTTTTGAGTTTAGAGTTAGATTTACGTACTTGGGAATTTTCGAGGTCGTTGATTACTATTTTGATAATGTTATTACATGGTTTGCGTTACATATGGTTTAATGTATTAGCTATATTTATCTTTAACATTATCAATGTTGATGACTTAGGAATCAAATCTGAGATTGCCCCAGTTTACATACGATTCTATCGATTAACTGGCTGATCAGAAGTCCTTCGGATCATGGATTTGGCTAAAATCACTATCGTGTTATTTTGAGAATATTGGATAAGTCAAAGTGTATACACTATTTGTAACATGGCACTAAAAAGCCTTAAAATAATTTTAAACGAAGAAACTTAACGTAGGAAAAAGGAGCTTTAATTTAAGACTTTGTTAGGTATAAAAATATGAATTAGCCGCAAAATTATTTATAAAAATCTTATGATTAAAAATGGGGGAAATTGACTCAGAAAACGATCAAATATAATGGATAGAGAATTTGTAGGTTAATTTTTGTGTGGATTTCAACGTATAAAACGATTCATAAAAGCAAACAAAAAATTTAACAATGAAAATCTGATGACAAAACCATGTTTCTCAAAAAATTAAAACAAGATAATTAAAATTGCTAACTCAAATAAAGCTCACATTTTATTATAAAATACAAAATTATAAGAACATCTTAACTAGAAACTGAAGTTATATTTAAGTATATATCATTCTTTCGAATATCAAACCGCGTCGTCCGTTTTATTAAAGTGACAGTAGAACCTTATTGAACAGTTGAACAAGAGAAAATAAGAGTAGAGCATGATCAATTGCATGAATGAATAATAAGTCTTAAGTGCGACTAACCTCCTTAAGTCATTGTAAGAGTTGGCACAAATTAATAGGAGAAAAACAATACCATCAAAACTAATTATTGTATAAAAGGGTGTATATAGAAAAGGCCAATGAATGAAATGAGCGCTAATTCCATTTACTACTTAATTCCTTTAAAAAATTATTACTAATTTTCTGAAATTGATCTTGCTCGATATTACGGAAGATAAAGAAAAAAAAATACAACAGAATAGGTTAAATAATACATTAAAACTATCAACCGAGATATCATATGCGTTTCAAACAAATGGGACAAATAATAAATCTATACAATTTACTCGTTTGGGAAAAACATAAATTTTTAAAATATCAACATGAAAAATAAGTAAGTAAGCAGTAGAATCAAAATTAGTACGTGCTATTAAACTTAAATAAATCTCGATGTAATGTGCAATTCTGCACCATAAACTACAGGATTTATTAAAATTAAATTGCATCACTTGGCTAAATTTAAAATTTTTACGATAATCAATTATTTCGTTTAACAAATTTAAAGACATAGGCCATTTCTAATTTTACGGAAAACCTAGCTCGAAAACTACGTAATAGGTCGATACGCGCGAGGCTTACAAACTAAAAGCCACTACTTAAAATCCGCAAGATTTTAAAAACCTCATAACTTTAGCGCATGGCAAGACTCGAACAGCGAGCGATAGATTACAAGTGGGAAATTATGGGCAAAAAATGCAGCGGAGCACGAGAGCGCGCGCGAGTGAGAGAGAGAGAGAGAGAGAGTGGGAGTGAGAGAGTCGACAAGTATAGCGAGTAGAGAGTGGGGGAAAAAGAGAAAGGGAAAAGCGAGTGGGAAAGAAGGAGTGAGAAAGCAGGTTTAGATGTGGCGGTGAAAGCGGATCGATAGTAGGTAGTACCGTAAGGTCCATGCCGTCGGTCGCACGTATAACCAACCGACGCTCGCGCAACTCTCGCTTACAAGCTCGTACGCGTATTACCGCAGCCGACCAAAAGGCGATAATAATGCAGCTCTAAAAGGAAAAAGGGCCGCTCTTATCCTCGGAGTTTCGGTTTTCGGCCATTGATCGTTCCCCTGGTGTGTTGTGCTCGGTTAGCAGAACTGCATCGGCGAGCCGTTTCACATGGAATCGCGATGAGAGCCTCGCGAGGATATTCGGCTGGCGAGCTCGAGCTGGCAGCTCGTGAATTGAGCGTCGGCTGCCGGTGCGCTACGGCGCATGCACCGGCCTAGTAGCCCTGTATATATACGCAACTACCTTCTATCTCTCTCTCTCTCTCTCTTGGACGAGTTAGAGTTATCTGGCTGTGGCTGGACGCACACACTCGGCGCGGACGAGAGAGGCGGAAATGTCGGGAACAGCTGGGACCGAGGCCGAGGTTGGAGCAGCTCCATGTCAGGTGCAGTACCATGTTTACTTTTTCATTGTCCACGTATCCGCGCGGCTTATATATATATGTATACATGGATATTTTGCCGCTCACCAACACGTGGGATATGGCTTGAGTCGTGTGCAGATTCTCTCTCCGACACTAAAGCGCTTCTCGTCTCGCGGACTGCAGTTCTATTACTGCTCCCTCTCTCTTTTTTTTGCATTGCTAATGGTTTTGGCAGCGGAGAGACGATGAATGAAATCGAGTTTTCCGTTGTGTTTACGTTTTTATTGTGCACGCGCGCGGCCACTTGTACCCCTCTTTCTGCGTATACAGAATTTCTCCGCTCGATGCTTCTTTATATTGCCTGTGTTTCATACTTGATGCGATCTACTTAAATTGTTTACAATCTTTCTACTTTTTACGATTGCGAGTGGTAACGTAGTGAATTAGAATGTTTTTAATTGGAAGTGCACGTAATTAATGCATTGTTCATTGTTGTTATTTTGACTTAAATTCTTTTCAAACGTATCAATATAATTCTTTTTTACTTTCGAATTAATTAAAGGTAAATGTTTGTTTCTAAATTCTCTGGGAATTATCATGTTATATAGATATTTCACGATTCTAGTTTTTTTCTGTCTATAATTTTTAAAACTATTCTTTGACAATTTTTAAGTCGGTTGATATTTAAAGTGTCTCATTACAAATGTAATCGCATAATTCTCATTTGGTAAAGGCAATTTTTCAACAAACAGTTAAGAATGGATCTAAATAAAAAGTGGACTTGACTGTCTTCGGAATGAAATGTCACATTTATAATCTTGTTTTTATTTACAATTTATTTTTGAAAAAAAAAAAAAAAAAAACAATTACGTAACCTTGTAATTTATTTATTTGTTGGGTACTTTTAGTGCTAAGCAAGTATCTGATACAGAGTAAATAAAATTGGTCGAAATAAAAACATTTCATTTATATAATATTTGAAAAGCGAGTGGAAAAATAAATAGTCTATAACTCTTATACGGAAGGGAACTAAAAAGTTTTAAAGTGTTGGTCAAAGTTTTGAAGCTGATTACTTTTATAAGCCACCGATGTGAGCAAGAATAATGTGAAATCTTTTCAAACTTAAATTATACGTAGTTTTATTTGAGAATCTTGTTAAATTGGATCTATATCAAGAGCCTCTTACTCCAATGTATAGATCACATCAAGTGCACGTAACCATAAACTTTTATCATCATGAAAATAACTTATTTTTTAAAAATACAACACCGTTACAATCACGAATAACGTTACGTCCGCCATACCACTCTAAAAACATCGTCAAATTTGCTCGATGACATTACAGATAAGAATGACAAAGTCGACGAATTAGCCTCATCCAGAGTACATCCAAAACAGAACTCGGAAAAATCCATTAAGCAGCTCGCGAAACCGGAAAGTAAAAAGAGAAGTCAGCTGTCTCCGCAGGCGCAGGTATATAATGAAGAAATTCGACACGGCCAGGCTGCGCTTCCCGCGCCTAACGATCCTCGCTTCGTTGATGATCTACGCCGGTCTTCTGTTGGTCTATTATCGTCGCTCGCTGCCCCTGAAGGTCGACGAGACGACGAATTCGTTGCTGCTGGACGATAAGACCGGGAGTGCAGGTGGTCGGGCGATGGAGAAGCTGCTGCTGGAATTGGACGAGAGGAATGTCGCGGCAGCTGGTAACGACAGCGGCGAGGAGAGCAAGGTCGATGGACCGCGGGATGTGGCGGCGGTCGCCGGCGATGCGGCCACCAAGACCAGGGAGGATTCGAGAAAATTACTGGAGAACGTCTTCCTCAGAGCCGACGTCGACGGGGACAATTCACTGGACATCAGAGAGTTGGCCAAGTGGATTCACACCAAGATCATCGATCACATTGATCGCGCGATGAAGGACAATATCGGCCTCTTCACCGCTATCGACAACAATCCACGCGATGGTGAGATATCCTCGATATTTATGTACTTTACGCTGTAGATTATCATCCGAAACCCAAAATTTGATCAATTGCATTCCATCTAGCCCGGTTCTGTACTGCAATGCTTTTACAAGCGAATGCTATACTCGTTAAACTTTTGTAATGAAATAACCAATGCGCGGTGTACGATTTTAATTGAAAACTCTGCCGGAAGCCATACAGATATTGAACTATGCTACGGTAAAAAAAAAAAAAAAATATTCTCATACCTGGGCGAGGTAAAAATAAAACTATGAGATATAAAGCACGAAAACAGCAGCGATGTGTATATGTACAGAGAAAAAAGAGCCGAGTTCTCTCGAGAAAATTCGCGCGGAGAGAGAGAGAGAAAAGTATATAGACCTGCAGCGGTGCGCGCGTTCTCTGTTTAATTAGGGGAAGTTTCTTGGGACGAGTACCACGCTTACTTCCTGCGCTCGCACGGCTTCTCGGACAGCTACATAACGTCCCACGACAAGAGGCACTCGGCACTGAGGCGACCCCTCAAGGAGGCCATAAAGCGCGACTGGGCAAGGTGGACAGAGGCGGCGCGCAACGACCCCGACAAGCTAGCCCTCGACGAGTTCCTCGCCTTCACCCATCCGGAGAGCAGTCACCGAGCACTGCTGCAGATGGTCGAAGACCTCTTTGAGAAATTTGGTCAGTTCTTACAGCCTTTATATTCTCTTCCCACCATTTCATAGATAGTTTTATTGTTGTACGATTGACGAGATACCTATAAACATTATTGTCCTGTTATATCGCGATGTTTTAAGCTTTTTACAGTTTAGTTCTATGCTCTCTTAAATTTTAATCACGAAATACTTCGATGATTCGATTGTTCAAGCATTACTGCATTAATTAATTGAATTGAATACCAAAAAGTAATAAATATTACTCGTGTATGAAATTTTAAAAATCGAATACTTTTGGTATTGATCCACGACATGAGCGGATAACGGATAAATATACTTAAAATGTAGCAGAGGAGGATTTTTTTCAATATCTCATCAAAATTTACATGTACTGTCGGTGCAATCGTGCATTTCACTGACGTTTCCTTGTATCGGCAGATCGTGACGGTGACGAACAGCTGACGGAAGACGAGTTCGCCGGCCTACCCTCGGAAAACGCCAGCGTCGATCAGAATCTATCCATGCCTGTAAGCCAGGAGCGCCGTGAGGAATTTCGTTATCTCATAGACAAGAATAAAAATGGGAAAGCCGATCGTGCTGAACTTTTGGTAAATTCCTTACTTATATGGTAATATCTAGGGCAGAAGTATTATAAGAAAAACAAAAAAGGACGTAAAATCAATTAAACATGTTAATATTTGCTTCGTTTATATGTTATTGTCCTCTTAATATTTACCACGATGAATGAAAAAAATGATTTACTTTAGCAATAATGTGAAATAAAGGAAATTTAATATTAGAATTTCTTTTAAAAAATATTAGAATTGTTAAAACCATTTACCATTACCATAACTTCCTTGATGGTAGCAATTATATTTTTGATTATTATAACATAACGAAAGTTGTAGTTTTGAAATTAATACAGATTTTATATTCAATTAGGTACCTTCAAATAATATTACATGATTAAGAAATTAGAACCATTGTCATAATAAAAACACGATTTTTTTGAAAAAAATAATAAATACTAGTAAAATAATCCATTGATAGTGTACAAGGTTTAATAATAAACATAAAAAATAATCGATTCATATTTAATTCAGACGTACATAGATCCACGGAATCCAAGACACGCTATACAGGAAGCTCGTCACTTGATAGAATTATCGGACACCGATCAAGACGGCAAACTGAAACTTCCCGAAATCCTCAGCAAATCAGATTTGTTTCTCGACAGCAAGATGGTAGACACCGAGGGAAGCTTTCACGATGAATTCAGATAAACGCACCTGATATTAAAACATTTTTTGTACCTGTTATTGACATTTTTCACAAGACACGCTTACAGTTCCTAAGTCTTGCTCGTGAAAACAAAATAGACGTAATTTGATTTACAAAATCTAAAAAAAGTAGTGAACGACAAAGAACTTTGTAATTAAAAACGAGCTGAAGAAAAGTGAAAAAATTTATCAAAAAAATTAATTTAAATGTCAGGTTCAATTATAAATAAAATAAGTCAATATTTCAAATCAAACCTCGTATTTAAGCAAATACATTAGTTTTTACGCCTCGGATCACATTTTATTATGTATAGTTAATTTTTATGATATTATAGTACTTAATTACTTAATACTTTCAATTTAAAATGAGACTGGTATTGATAATTAGGTCAAAATGAATGGCGTGCATTAAAATAAAAGACTTGTAAATAAAAGACTTTTGCAAATCTTAACGATAATGAATTGATAGCATTGTAAAAGAATATTTCTGGTATTCTTTGAAGAAATACCATGTAATATGCCGATAAGAAAATATTGCACAAAAACACATTTGTAAATAGATTACTTTCTTTAAGTTAGTAAATAAATAATTTATACTGAAAATGTCTTTCTCTTTGAAAGTATACACCACATATAAGACTGACTAGGCTATTAAATAAAAGGACAATTTTCTTGAATGCATAATTTATTTACAATAATACAAATTAAAAAAAAACATCTTCACAGTCTATATAGCCACGAGATTAAGATTTCACTCAAGTAAACTGCGAAATCGTACTTCAATTCGAGCGTTTACATACAAAAAACCTTTTAGCGCGACTCTTTAAATATCTACGGATTTTCAATTGAAGCATCATTTTCGTCGCCTCAATTCACTAGAGATTTTTTAGCACAAAATCCTATTGAATATCTTTTATAATTGACACGTACAACTGCAGCAAATCCATCGATATTTCACTTATTTTTTTTAACATTTTCACAATGACTTCAACATAACACATCTCACATTATCTTTTTATTGACATTTCGCCGCTTCTGCAAAGATTTTTAAGAAAAAACTTAGCAAAACTTAGCCAACTATACAAAACTGCTGGGATTAAATATATATTCATCTTCTCATTCCTTTGTATTTTTTTTAAACATCTTGTATATTTTCACATTTTCTCTTGTCTAGTATAATGCACGGTGTATCTTTGTTTTGTATCACAAAATTCATGTCACACGTAGAGCTTTAAAAAATATACGCCTCTTGCAAAATATTAGAAAAAGACACACGCTCATTCCTTATTAATTCAACGTTGACTCTCACGCTTAGCCTTAACTCACTTTCATATAATAATCAATCTACATTCACTTAAAAAATGTCTTTAAGACGGTCCACACAAATTCTACGTTTAAATGTCTTTTGAACTTTGATTACTGTATTGTATATGTCAACGTAGTGTAGTAACAACAATTTATATAAATTACCTTTTATTCATTCAACATTCCTATAAATCATGTTTCATATTTCTTTATCAAACTTCATGTAAAACTAAAAGTATTTAATAAAAGTTGTTGTACTTATATATTGGTCATCATTCTTATAAATTATAAGAAATATATATCTAAACGAAATTCCAATTCAAAAGAAAATGTTTTAATAAAAATTATAACAAGTACTATACATACACGTTATATTTTGTAATACGAAACATAAAAGTAACAGTATAGCTATTACGTATCTACTCTGGAAATTGGTATTCTTAATCTTAAACAAATGTACAAATAATACCCTTTTCATTCTTTGTACCCATATTATTTTCTCAACAATGAGCATATAGTTGATAGAATTAGTGTACCGTCTGAAAAATATTTTTTATTTCGTAATATATGGAAGAAATGGCAATATCTTTGATTTTAATAAAATTCTTACGTCAGTAACATCGATAAAATTAATACAGAAACTCTCGAGGCTCGCAACTAGCGCAATGAGAAACAACTTCCATGGCTATAAGTGAGTCGACGAGGTAATTAAAATCCTTTAAACTACTCAAACGAAGCGTAAAAATTCACAGCGCTTTGGAGCTTTGCCACTTAAATCTTTATTTTCTTCTCTCGCTTGCACGCTCATTAGCATACTTAACTCTCGTAAATTTTGTTACGACAATATATATAGTCTTTGTTTTTATACAGATTTTCATATTTCGCTTAAGTACAGATTTTGATTTCTGGGCGAAAAAAGTCTTGACACGAGAACATTTTCTAACTTTTATTAGAAATGTCTTGAACTATAATTCATGCGACGAAAATTTTAAAAATACAATGTCAAATAAATTGCAAATAGCTAAATAATTATCAAATTTGCACCAGGAAATGTTTTATATTTTCTGATTTGTTGGATAGAAAAATAATTTCAATTATATGTTAAATATATCATTCTTAGTGTAAAAATACAATCATGTGAACATTTCTTATTCTTTGCTGCAGAAAATAAGCATATGTTTTAAGAACTTCATATGCTCCGTTATTACTTCGCCAAATCTCATATCAGTTGCATTTTAAAATTCAACTAAGAAGGATTTCCTAAAACTATTGTTAGCTCAGAAAGGACTAGATTCTATCGGTAGGATAGATCCACTCATGTGCACTTGAGAAATATTAGACATATAGTAAGGACGTTGATTTTAGAATGATTATATTAATAATATTTTATCATGTCTAGGCATCAAGTCATAATTTTAATATTATTCAAATTTTGGGAAGATTATGTGTCATAGATTTTCATTTTAGTTTTTTTTTTTTTATTGATTTCAGTGATAGAGTTACTAATATCTCTAATTTGTATCACATTTTAATTAATTATGAATCTGATTGTGAAAGTTATATTTATAGTATTTTAAGTGTTTTACATACAATACATTTTTAATTAAATATGGGTTTTACAATTCTGGTAAATCTCAATAAACGTTAGAGTATTTCATTTTTGCATTTTAGTAAACGTCTTTAGGGTTAAATACTTAAAATTTGATATATCTTTTAAATCTTAATGTTGTATAAAAGAATTTGAATTAAAAATAATTTATTTTTTCGACCGTCGATCATATCAATTTACTTAAGTATAATTTTTCGTTATACCTAAAATAATTGTTATCATCATACTTATTCAAAGTTTTTTATTGTGTTTCGAGGAACTTAATTATTCTAAACAATCGTAAGAGTTTTAAAATAACGTTTTTTCACTGGTATATTTTTTTTGGTAATAAAAATATAAATATTACTATTTTCCGTGTCATTTTTCTAAGAAAACGATCTTTTAAATGCAAAGATTAATTGCGCAAAATAATTATGCACTGGTACTATGAAAACACATTGCATACAAATAATAAAGACACGTATTCTGTCATGATGAATAAGTATGTTATAAGTTATGAAAAATTCTAATATTATTTATAATCCATGTCCAGTGCATTCGAAATAATTGTATAGGTCACGTAAGTTGCGCATTACCTATACCATTTATACCTATATATTGACTCGTCAGTATTTTGGTATGTAAAAATAGTTTTTACATCTGCATTCATTAATAACATTTGTGCTATTTTCATAATACAATCTAGTATTTTGATCGAATATGTTCATGATGAGTAATTAAACACTAAAATATATTAAGAATTATTATATTCAGTTGGTATATATATATACTTTATTAATCGGTAAGTGTGAATCTGATAGTGAACGAAAAAGTATAAATTTTAATAAATAATTTTTTAAAGCTAATGAATTAACCAATTATTTATTTTGATCAAATTAAATTTAATTAATAAATTATATACTCGTTTTCTTTTTTTATATAAGTGTTTCATGTATTTTATCAACGATAAGCCTTACAATGTCATCAAAGAGAGAAAAACATAAAATACTTATACAATGGAGTAATACGTAAAAAATATGATACCTTATTAAGGGGATGTCGGAGCTATAATGACTGTCATGTGACGTCACATTGTTTTTGTTAATATAACGCCAGTATAAGTATATCTTAAAAAAAGAGAAGAGCACCTTTCACATTTCAATATAAAATGCATATCACACTTAAGAATTTCATTCTATTGAAAAATGCAGCTAAATTATTGGAAAAAAGTATGGCAGCACCGTTTCGGCGTGACTGGTTTTGCGACATGTCTTATTTACATATTATTAAAGAATATCAAAATTATAAGCGTTTATACTTGATTCAAGGAGAAGAGCACTCTTCGTATTTCAATAAGGAATAATTCTGTCACTTTAGATCTATGTTATTTTATGAAATCTAATCAAATTTCTTGAAAGACATCGCGAGGTTAAGCGACGGTCATTCTTGGCTCCGACATCCCCTTAATACTACAAAATAATTGAAAGAAGAAATTTTTTAAACTAGTACTATGATTTAGTTACATTCACCGATGTGTTAGTGTCAAGTACTTTTTTCGCCGAGAATAACTTATATTATGATGTATAAGAAAAAAACAGATAATATATGTATATGTACACAACGTTGATGGAGTAACGGCTCATATAATCCCTCATCCTAGTTATGCCATCAATTTTCGGTATTAGGCTCGATCGCATTATGCATAGTTCGCTGAAAGGACCCAAAAGTGCCTAAACGGGAGACCGAGACGGAATTCGAGGTATCATATAAATCATGATGAAGATGTGAAAACATTATTTGAATTTTGAATTCGCGAAAAATTCATTAGCTAGTATCTATTTCATAAATCTCTTTTATAACAAAAGTATTCTCTTACTAAATTTTGAAGTAATTCTGTATACATCTACGTTAGAAAATTGGGATAGAAAATTTATAAATCTTACACATATTATATTTATGTTTTATTCTAAATTTTACATTCCATTTTTTAACAGATTCGTTGATAGAAATGCTCCAAAATTTATTTCGATAATCTGTATAAGAATATGAAAAAAGTTTTCTCAAATGTTCATAATTTAGTAAATAATAAAATAGATATTCATTTTTAGTGGAAAAATCATTTCACAAATATTTACGAGAAATTAGAATATTATTGTAAGAGTGAAGGAAAATATTGATTAATGTATTGAATTGTTTTGTTTGCTTTCTTTCTGTTAAGAAAAATGACTTTTCTTGTCATTTCAATCCCAGTCACCCTCATGTAGGCAACGCGTCGAAGAGAAATAATAAAAATCTAGTTCGCTGCTGGTTCGAGACTTTTTAAAAAAGTTGACATTCGAGGCCATTGTCTAATCGAGTTTTTCGATGATCCCTCAAAAAGTGAATGCTTCAGCGAAATGCTGAGCTTTTTGAACAAAGCATTATTCTTAAACTCGAAAAAGAATTTTGTCATATCACCGAACAACAAACTATACGACTAATATACAATATTAATTAGACACGAATTTTCACTCACAAATACGCAGTACTCCATAAAGAATCGATGCGGGTAGCCCCGCATTTTAGCATGACAATCCCTCCTCGAATGAATAACGAAAGACTTGATTGTACAAGAGCAACGAATTCGACCTCAACTCAACAATCGTCTCTCAGGAATCTCATTCTTTTTTTTTTTCTTATTTTTTATCTCTTAGAATGTATCTCCTATATTACGAACTAAATGTATAACTATGTATACGAGCCGAATCGCGAGCAATCAGTCGACTGTAATCGTCGCGCGATTTCGCGGCAGTCTAGATTGCGATACAGCCCGTTTCTCTCATCCCCTATTCTTATGTCCTCACCGTCTTCTCTATCCCTTTTGCTATATATCTTCGATCATAATGCAATGTCCTTGTGCGCTGCCTCTTGGCTGTGCCCCGAGGCTCTTGGAGTTTGGGGTTGGGTCGGAGAGTAAGAGATCATTATTGCGTCCCGATACTTGCACGGTACGCTGATCAGCCGGCCGACCCTAGTTTGGCGTCTTTTTTCAGCCGCCAGCGCCACCATGGTCATAGGGTAGTTCTGCAAATACAGGGATATTCCAGGTGAGCAAGAACTATATAGAAAATGCAGATGATTGCGGACCGATTCGTGAACGAGTCCTTGAGTATGGTGGGGAAGAAGGGTAGAGAACTCGAGATCACACTGTCTGTACTGTTTCGCTAATGTTATTTGATTGTAAAATGGAGCTTTGAATGTGATTTTGACAGGTAGGCGATATTGGCAGATTTACTTGAAGGATAATACTCCTTTGAGTCGTGAATTTGAACTAATTATCAATTTTAATCCCCGAAATTCCCAAAGCTCTGTCATTAAAATGTATTTTCTACAGAAGGATTGAATTAAATTACAATTTTATCAGGATTAAGAGTGTCAGTTAGTATATCAAACAACAATACAATTAGTTTAATATTATCACTATTTTTTATAATTTGTGAACTATGCATTAATCAATGATAATACTAAACTCCTCAATAATATAGCATTTAAATTGAGTAGAAAGGTGACTGTTTGGAAATAGCCGAAATCATCAGGACATTGAAATTTGAAGATTGATCCTTGCCAAGATATTAACCTAGATTCCTGTTTAACTCCACAATACCCTTGGCTTTATTTGCAACAAGGTGTAATTAATTAACAATAGCTATCGTTTCATAAAATATATTCGATCTACAGAAAATGATCAATCATATTATTTAATTTGTGCATAGTAATGTCGTGAAATGTGTCATTTATTTTATATGCCATTTATGAACAATTTGAGCTCAAATATTGATTTAAAATATAAGAAACAATATTTGAGCTTTTTTGATTTATGCGAGGATTATGGTTAGTATGACTAAAAAAACTTTTTGAATATTTTCAATAAGGAATAATACAATTTTTTTCGAGCAGTGTCCATTCAATCGATATAGAACTTGAGCCGAATTTTAAATCTTTTTGAATTTTTGGAAAAGAAGTTAATTTACAAGAGTTATAGCATAAACTAAGGTCCCTTTAATGACGTCATAAGATATAGAACTTCAAAAGAAGTTCCGTCAACCTTATAAAGTCGCAGAAACTTTGCTGTGCTCTATATTCTTCCGTTTTGAAGATATCGCAAATATGAAAAATGTCCTGAAAGGAATACATTAGAAAATAGTATAAGCTGAATGTGAATTTTTCTGATTATGAATATTCTTTTCTATTGATTCTATTAATTAGGACTTTACAAAATGTTTGATTCGAAAACCATTGATGCATAAGTCCATAAAGAAGTAAAAAAAATTAAAAATAAATCATTTTTATTGAACACATGCGAGTTAACCTTTAGACCGTCGGCAAAAAAGTGTAAAAAGTTGTTAGTTTTAGCACTAGAATCCATACATAAGTCTACATGGTCTATAAGGCAATATGTTTGGTCGGCATTGAGCCGTAAATTCGGCTTTCCGGTGGCCTAAATGTTAATCGTATTCGTATAATACACGAAAATCATATTCAATATTGTTTTAAGGTAAATGTTCCCAGTGTTATTGTTACATTAAAGCAGTTGGGATTCTATTATGAAAATAATGTTATTTCTATAATCACTTTACTCGGTATGAGTGTATTTGTTGAATTTTCACCCACTTGAAAAGGTGTTCCATTTGCAATTGTTAAAAGTGTAACGAATTTAATATTGAAGCGAAATAAGTAGTTGCGGTTCAAATATTATTTCTATTGAATTTCAGTACAAACGTAGAACTGCGTCAATTCTAAATTAGACCGCAAAAATAATTGTTTCAACACAATAAGTACATACAGGAACATTTTAAATTTTCACTGCTTATTACGTACGTTTATAATTACGATATTTGTTGAATTATAAAAGGGAATATTGAACAAGGCGAAATAAATGACAAGTATTTCCTAACAATTTATATTCCATTTTGAATTTTTGAGATGAATAAAGTAAACGTATAATGAACCAATTACCTTTTGTTTTTGCAGACACTCTTAATATAAGTTTACGATTTGGTTCTACGTACGGTGGTATGAAGAGATTTGAATTTATAAAATTAAACGAGATATTTATGTTTGTAAACAATATTTTTACTCTAACGTCACAAACTACAATTAATTATTTTTAATAACTTATATGTAAGTATTATATAATGCTGTAATAAATAATCTATGCAACGAACGAATGAATAATGTTCAGTCATTAATATATAGTTACTTTAAGAATTTCACTATGTTCGTTCAGTGTATGTTCGAAGCCAAAATTACTTTACCCCATGGGGTTTCAAAGCAAATCCTTGATAGATTGAAGTGAACCCTTTCGGGATTTGTACGTAATTTATATCTTTTTGAAATAAGAGAGCCAGATTTCAAAGTTAACAAAAAGTTTAGTTTTTTTCAACACTTCATCCAGATAAATCTTGCGACTAATCTTGTAAGCATTATATGTGTGCTTATTTGAAGAACTATGAGCAATTTTCATAAAACTATCTTGGATTCTAATATAATGTGAAATATAAATCTACACAATCATTTAATTTAACCCATCTGAAGCCTGCCTCTATTAGAATGGACAAACACAGTTTTAGGTTTTGTAGAATTATGTAAAATAAATTCAAACTACTATATAAATTTTATGGATTAGATCATACTGGTCTATTCCACATTCCATAATCAGGAATACTCATTCCAGTTCATACGTTCATTTAAAGCTGAGGTAGCGCAAAAAAAAATTAAAAAAAATTTTATAGCAATAATTAACTTACAAATGACCATGAAGCATTCTAGAAATATTTTGAGATTGTTTCTTCATCGAATGAAATTCAGGTTCAAAAGAATTATTAATTCGATTGTTAATGAACAAAAGTGGTAAAATTAATTCACTTACTCGGCAGGTCGATCGGGAGGCGGCATATTTCCTCCGCGACAGCACAGCCTAATCCAACCGGCTCCTGGTCTGATCTCAGCCTCTTCCACCTCTATGACTGAAAAAAAGAATTCGAAAAACACCTATTTGAGAAAATAGAAAATAGGTTTGGTGTGTTAATTGACGGAGTTGGTACGAAAATAGTTAAAGTCAACAGTGCAACTATAGTTCTATATATCGTTTATGAGTTCATTTATATACAGTAGAACTCTAACACTAACCTCCGCTACAACGGCTAAGTAAATTTACTAAATTTATAGCATATTTCATTAAGTAAAATGTGTAATTTAAAAAAAAATTAACCCTCTCATTTTATTCCGATCCGTTAGGCCTATACACTAAAAAAACTAATTAAAATCACACAAACAGTATCTACCGTACAAGCCGAACTGTTTATACAAAAAAGCGCGGAAAGGCAGCTACTATATTTTAATGGGGCCTTTTTCAATTAGCGCGCAGTTATGACGCGACAGCTGTGACGCTGCACACACGCGGCTAAGCCGAGAATATTACCCGCGGGAGCCAAGCGACGCGGTGCTTGCTTTTCCGCGATGCACACTGCTAGGCGAGAAAAACACCGAGGCCGCGCGCGATTTTGTTTTCCCGTCTTCTCATTCTCTCTCGTCTAACTGAATGGTACAGAGTTTACTCTCGCGCGCGTCGAGCTGGCTTTTGAATGCTTCTTTTTGTGAATTTCAAATGAGTGCCGCGACCCGATGATGCGACATGCGCGTGTAGCGTATACGTGTTAGGCTTTATGTCTCGGCTTTATACAAAGTTCCGCTACGCTTGCGACCCTTTGAACGTGCGTACGTAAAACATGACTTGGCGCTTTCAATAGTTAATTTTGTAAATTTCTATTTATAGATGCAAGTGCATGAAAATTATTGTACAGAGCGTATATATATGCGAATGTTCAACCTTGAATTCATTTTTATGAGCGTGAAGTTTATTAAGCAAATTAAATTCGTTATTAATAATAATATGTGAATAATACCGTAAGAATATTTAACCGATAGTTATAAAATAAACGGAGCGGAAGTTCAATTGGAAATATCAATGAGAAAAGTGTTTTGTCGCTAAAAAATAATTTACCTGACGCCATTCGATGGGGCTGGCAGCCGCTGATCGTTGACTGGCGTCTAGTGAGATCGGTACCACGTACCGACATGTACACGGATATGGTTTTGTCCAAAGCTAATCTTACCTGAAATTTCAAATCATATCTTTTACTTTAAACATATGTCAAATACAAGAATTTCATGTTTTAGCACGTATTTTTTTTTAGCATAACACGTAACAACCAGGAATATTCAATAGTTACACTTTTTAATCGAGAGATAAATATTTCTTTCATGTTGCAAGTTCATACATATTCCATGGGATTAGAACAAAAAAAAAGGCACATTTCCCCGAAAGCCATATGGAAATGCAAATATATTACAGATGACAATAAATAAAATAACTTTTCTTTACAGGTTACTTCATTTGAATTTCACTTCCACACACATACACACACACACATGCACCAAATGCATGCACAATTCGATCAGTTTATAATTTAGACTAACTACCAGAAAAAAGGAATAAAAAAAAACAAACTAAATCCTTTTTCTATTTATAAGGCAACGTTAACGATGTTTACTCTGGCGAATGGCCCGAAGCCACACTCTCACACAGAGAGAGAGAGAGAGAGAGACCGCCGCGAAACCTTAGCTGGTGCACGCGCCGACAAAGAGCTCCGACTGAATAAAGGCGCTTTAAGAATTCACGAAATTGGGAAAAATTCATTGGCAAACGCAGCACTGCGACGCGGCACGCGATTTCATATCAAAGAGGAGGACCTATATATATACCTTGCCGTTCACTGTACCATTACTTGAAATTTTGATTAACTCCCGCGGCTAACCGGCGCTCCTACAACCGCTCACGTATCCGATCCGACGCTCATTACTCTGTTACAGACGCTTACGCATTCGCTGTGTATATCTTTGTTTACTTGTACTTATATAACGTCGAGCGACAGACGCATGTAAAATGTATAGTGGATGCTCGATTGCCGTACCGCGGAATCTAATCATATTGGGTGAGATGGGAAAGGTCAATGAGGGCTACGAGGGTGAAAAGTAGGCCAGAGAGAGAGAGAGAGAGAGGGAGATTTCCCAGGGACACGTTTGTAAACGGAATGTAACGCAAAATTAAAAGGGATTTTGTTTTATTTTTTAGAGTATTTCGAATAGCTCTGATTGATGTTTTTTTTTTTTTGTAATTTTTGTCGATTGCTTTGAACGATTCGGATTATTTTTTAAATAAATGGTTAAACCAAAATATCAAATAGAAAATGATAAAATTTCTTAATATAAGTTCATAATTGTGTATAAAAATAATTTAGAATTGGAAGCGTTACAGAGAGCAAAAAATGGAATTAATTACTAATGTGGAATTAATTACTAATGTGAACTCAAAAAATTTAGCACTACTCTTAATCAAGTAATCTGTTTGAAATTCAAATGATCTATTCTAAGTAATGAAAAAAATGAATCAATTATTGAAATTACAATTTCATATTTCACGTGAGAGGATACGATAAATGTGGATGCGAAACAATGATTACACCCTGAGTAGCTTTTTCATTAAAATGCGAATAATTAAATTGAGCTCAGAAAAAACAAAGGGTATAAGTAAATGTATATGTATAAAATAATCATACGTCTACTATTGGGAAGAAGTCAATGTACCTGGTTAAACGAATCCCATTGTACAAGCTTTTCAATGTAAAAAAAGTTTTATTTGATATAGCAACGCGGAGGTAGAATTTTCGTCTACGAAGTATCTCGAAAGCAATATTTTAAATTTAAGTTATAGATGTTTTTATTAACACAATGCCATTTCTACCCACGTCTACAGATGCATATAACTTTAGTAATTTCATCAACTCGACTTGGTTTTTATAAAAGCTCTTACCAAAACTAAGATCGTAATGTTTTCCTACTGTAAAAGCTTTTCTTGTGTTACATGATAGCATCAAAATGTTATATACGTGTTTTATAGTGGAGTAAAAACTTTTGCTCGATACAGCGAAAGTATTTCATTAAAACAAAGACACGTGCATGAACTCGCGTTAGAAAGTTATTGTGCGGAATATTCATTCAATGCACGTGTAGCATTTTTCTAAGTTAAATACCTTGAGAAAAGTTTTTTACATGATCGTACATAAATATTAATACAGTCTTTGCTCTTGATTTGACAGACCGATTTCAAAATGTCTTATACTATAAGAATATCTAGAATGTCTTTGTAATTTAAAATATCGACATATCTTAAATTACGAAGTTTAAAGTTAAGAATTTTTATTTATATTATTTGGTAAAATCGGCTTGGGAAAACTCCTAGTTTGACTTTAGGTTTGGAATCGATACCACAAAATACGTTAGAAGACATGTGTCTTGTTTCGAGTTCAGGACCCTTTTCTTTTCTTTTGTGGGCCTGTGTCATTTATAATACTATTCACATAAAAATCGTTTCATAATGTTTGATTTCACAATGTTAGCATCAATCAATAAACATGCAAAGAAAATAAAAATGAAGCTGCAACATGATTATGCCCCTTGATGCCTTTGAGGGTTATTCCTTTATACAAATCAAAGAAAGCCGTTTGTTTTTTTTAAATTGACTCATTAACCCCTGGGAAAACGGTAATCCCACGCTAAACTTTGCCAGTTTACCTGGGCAATATACCCATTGCAAAATCAGGCCATACTTGAAGCTCGTTTACTTACACACATACTAAGATATACTGGTCTATATTAAATGGAAAACTTTATCCTGATGGGATTTCTCAACTACATCGTAATCCAGACTTGATGGTCTTGAAAAATATTTCTGATATTTTGGGAATTGCATTGTGTTAGTTTCATAGATGGATAAAAATTTTTATTCCATACATAAATTATATCTTAACTAAATTAAAATTTTATGTTTAGTATCCACACTGAAAACTCGTTCTCAGTTGATCGTTATAGATATAAGAATTTCTTTTCTAAGATATTTTATACGTTATAATTACTAATTCTAAAACTCATCATGTCACTTTTAGATGGAGACATGAGGAGTCACCGAATAGCTATATTTACAACAAAGTTTGAACCGCTTGGAAACTAATAATATGTGTATATGTGTATTTGTAACAGTGTATATTTATGAATTGCATGAAACACACGTGTACGCATGAGTAAACAGCGACACCCGTAGGCGGTTCAGAAATTCGGTCCAAAACTGTAATAAAGAAATGATACTGGCTACACACAATAATATCGAATCAATTGTACCACCTACGCTATTTCGCAGGTGTCGATGTAATACAACAAAGCCGTTTGAATATTTCACCACTTAAATCCGTAAATTGCACGTGCCGTTTGATCCATAATTATGAGAGTATCGATCCGGAAAGATTACCTCGGTTATCTCGTTATACACGTTGTCATGTTGTAGATCTTAGCCTTCGGATATGACGACATGGTTTAGTATCCTGTATTACATCTGCCAATTAACACATTGCATACTACGTGTACACGATTTCAAGCATCCGTGTAATCTCCCTTACATGTTTAATATTCACGGTAACTCGAGTATAATTTTAAATATTTCATTACCAGATGTTGGTGCATTAAAATTATCCGCTACTTTCACACCCGATCCCCAATACATTTGCCCATCCTCATATATCGCTTCCAATTTGTTAATCGAGTAAAAACACTTTCGAGTACAAGCCACCTTATTAAAATCAATCCCAAAGACATATATAATCCGCAGCAACTGCTATTGTACCCAAACATATTTCGCTAACTTACAGGTAACGCATAATAAATTACATAATAATAACGCGAAGGAAATAAAAAAAATCAATGATTCCCACCTCTCCATTTGACTTTCCGCGTATTCCTCCCGTCATTCCCCCGCCGACGATCCTCGCTTGCACACCGCGAAGAGTGCGTTTATAATGAGATTCATTATTCTGCCGACAGTTTGTTTGTTCGGTAGCTGCTCATGCATACAGCCGCGGCCGCAGCAGCTCTAGCGCCTGTCGCCCGCGCCGGGGCTGTGCAGAGTGCCGGTGTGCAGCCACCGCCCGGCCGTTTGTTTGGCTCGTCCCTAGGCGCGCCTCTCTCTTATGTAGACTATATATATATATATATATATATATAGGCAGGAGCTCGCGTCTGGTTCATGCTGCACGTGCACCGCAGGGATCGTCGACGTTGTTGGGCTTTCGCTGCGACCGCGAGAGCTTCCCCTCCGTTGGAGCGATCTCTTATCAGGACTCGGATGATTCGTTTAATCGAGATTTCGCGGTGTGCACGCTCACCCTCTCTCTCTCTCTCTCTCTCTCTGTTTGCGCGGTACCTGCCTCCGAGGACTGGCTTTAGTTATTATACGACTGATGAGAGGACTTTTCCATTTGTGTGCTGATGGTGGTGGTAGTGGTAAGAAAATTTCGGTAATTTTAGGGATATTAACGGTTGGATGGTACGCCAGTGGTTCTTTTTAAGATAGGATTTCCCGAGAGATAGATTGGACATTGAATTGATCTTTATAGTTTGGATCTGGCGAAATAGCGTGGTTTTGTTTAATAACTTAGAAGTATAGTTCTTCTTAAAATTGAAATGAATTTTTTTTCTCCCAATTATAATTATAATAATAATAGATATAAGCCTTACTATAGTTAATATATGTATATATATACTTTAGTTTAACGACTCGTATTATGAATATATTTACGCGGTGTGTCAATTCAAAAAACATGCTAATGAATTTCCTTATTTAGCTCAAGATAATATCTTTTAATTATAAAGAAAGAACTTAAAACTTTGATTATCTCGAGGATAATAAAATATATGGATTTCAAACTAGATTTCCATCCATCTATTCGAAAAGCGTGCAATAAAAATGATGACGATTATTTCACTTCGTCGGTATCTACTAAAACACGAAGATGAATAAGCAGCGCAATTTTATCAACAGAATAAAAGTCAAATTAAAAAGCCTCACTTTCATCACATCCCCTAATTAAAAAGATAGCACAATTGTAGACACGAACATTGATCTTACTATTTAGAAATTCATTTAAATCCTCTTTTACGCCGTACAATACCAGTAAAAGCAATGAAAATCTATTTCCGATTATAACCCTCATTACTTGTTTAATACAGACAGATCTCGCAGTCTCCGAAGCCAAGTACAATGACTCAGATCTCGCATATTTATCCCAGCAGCTAAAACGCCTTTAATATCACTGCTAAACTCCTCTCAAAATCGGAAATGGCGCGCTTAGAGGCGAAACACAAGCTGGAAAGCGCTGAGCAAAGCGCACAACTCAAAGGCCTGCCGAGTAGTAGTTGTATGCACTTAGAGAGCGCAACGTATTTATCACAATTCGTTATAATTACAAAGAGACATATATATATATATATATATGTATGT